>CANYCX010609827.1:0-18817 GCA_948193385.1 Breynia disticha f. nivosa
TTTTCTTCTACTCAAGTAAAAACCCAACTCCAGTCGACTGGTTTAAAATTTACTCAAGTAAAATATCCATACTAGTCGACTGGTTCACAAACCAGTCGAGTGGTTTAGCCTTCACCTGCTTTCCAGACTTCCAGACTCGACTCCCAGTTGACTGAAATAGTTGTTAGTCGACTGGTATCACCTGTAAGTCGACTTACACACCTGTACTTCATACATTTTGAATATCCAAAAGTTATTTCCTGATTTTAAGGTCAAGTGCCTTAATACATGCCATAAATTCTGGTTCAACCACTTACTTTACCTACCTATGATGCTTTGTCCATCCCTTTTTTCAATTCAAGGTATCCAACACATTAAATCAATAACCTTAAAGCCAAAAATATGCTTCCTTACCATATTTTCTGTCATTGTGTCTCACATTACCTGTCAAGTACCTTCTCCAGTCGACTAGTTTTCTTACCAGTCGACTAGTCTGCATCTGTTCTCCTTGAATTAGCCGTTGCATTCATCTTTTTGAATTTTTCGAGATCCAGTCGACTTACACATCAAACCAGTCGACTGATTTTCATTTCCTACTTGACTAACATTCAATTTACTCAAATGTGTATTATGATGAATGTCTCTTATCATTTGCACCCATTAGTGCCCTCATTATTCAAATGTACCCTTTAGTACTCAATATTGAATCATACACCCTTTGGTGCCCCATATTCATTGTACCTTTTGGTACCTAAACAAATGCAAATGCACCCATTGGTGCCCATATTCAATTCTTGCATCCTTTGATGTTTGTTATTCCTACATGACCCTTTTTGTCTCTAAGTGATCTCCGCGTCCATTAACACCCTTACATGACTACGTGTCCTTTGACGCCTCTAATGCAATATGCATCATGATTTCATGAGTTATGAATGCAATTCACTCAAATAGAAATAGTCATACAAATGTCATAAGGTGTATTCATTCCTCATCATTGCCATATTCATTCATTCCACTTATAATTCACAATATGGTCATTAAGTCGAACCACTCATTCTGATTCGTAAGCAAAGCCCGAGTATTTAACCTTATATTCATAATCACATCGATCATATCAAACATAATATGTGAACCATAATCAACTCAATCACATTCATATCGTTTTTAAATTCCAATATCATACACAAACATTAAATAGTGAGTCATGTTTATCATTAACACTTAACACACCACATTTTCACACACTTTTAAAGCCAAATAAATTTAACCATGCAAGAGGCGATCGATGGTTAAGTAAGTGTTGAGCATACACTTACTGTAACGTCCTGGAAATTATACGAATTATGATAAATGAAAAATAGCTTGAAATGGGATTGAATCGGATCAATTTAGGAAAACTAAAAAAAAAAACAGCAAGCATCACGTCTGAAGCACGCCCTTGTGCTCATGGTTGAAGATCAGCACGACATCGTGCACATCCTTGGAAAATCAACATGACCCATGTTGAATTTATTTTAGAATGAGATCGTACACGAACAAACAGGAACTCGTGCTGAAAATGCATGACACGACCTGATGGCACGACCCGTGCTCGAGGTCGTGTCGACTGGAGTTAATCGAACAGTTTTGTTACTTATCAATTCATTTACAAATAGAACAAAGAACAGAACAAGCAAGCAGGTGTACGAGGATAAACCCTAAAATTGAAGTAGGAAGAGAAAGTTAGCAAGAAACAACTTAATTCTTGCCAAAAATTAACCACCAAGTCATCCAAGGTAAGCTATGTAGTTGATATTGAGTATTTCAAGAGTTTGAATGTATTTGCTATTGCTGGAATGTTTGAGATGGATGTGAAATAGCTTAATAAGTAGTGTTAATTGGTTAAGGAACTCATGTGAATGAATTAGACTAATGAAAATAGAAGTAAGATGACAAGTAAGATGAGGTTGATATAGTTTTTCTTGAGAAAAGCTACTAAGCAAGTAAAAAGGGGTTGTATTAATGATTCTTTGTGAGGAATCAGTAAGAGAATAAATTATTAACAGCTTCTAAATGTTTAATTCATATAGGAGGATCTATATGAGCTGTTGATCAAAGTTGAGCCCGACACTGACTTCGTACGCTAGTCGAGGTAAGTATTCTTACGCTTAATTTTTGCATTCGTATGATTAATTCGTAGTTAATTATGATGAGAAAATGATCAATTGTATTAAGGAAAGTCCAAAATGGATTTATGAATTAAGAATGCAAAGCAAGCTATGTGAGTTGTTCTTAGGATCTAAAAGCAATGCTTTGTTTTATGATCTTATAATTTACTGTGTGATTCCTGTGTGGAATAGCCTATGTGGATAATTGTGTGGCTACTTTCTGTGTGAGTCATTTTTATGCCTTGTTGATTCATTACTATGTGCATATATATATATATATATATATATATGATTCTGTGTGGACTATTATGTGTTTTATGAATGTTATCTATAAATTAATGTGTTGAATATAATCTGTGTGACACAAAACCTGTGTGGACTATACTATGTGGATTACGAATGTGTTGTGTACTGTCTATAGACGAGTTTTATACCGTCTGTACGAGCTATGTGCTCAGAGCTGTGTGCTCAGGCTGTGTGCTAAACCTTTCCTGTGTGGAATAGATGTATCCTCTCTTGTGTGAAATAGAGGATGAAAATCCAAGTATATCCTGTGTGGATTGCATTAGCATAGCATAAACATTTACATTCATTTTATGTTATGATCTTTGTGTGATTTTGACTCTGTGTGAGATACCTGTATTGTATGATTCTAGATAATATGTTTCCTGTGTGTGGAATGATTTGGTATGTAATTACTTTGTGTCATGTGTTTGATGCCATACATACCATATTTTATTGGATGTTGGATTAAATGTGTTGTTTCTGTGTGAAAAGAACAGGGAAATGTCCTAATGAATTAAAGAAACTAAGTTATAGAATGTCATGTGATAACTTACCTGAAAATAGCAATTGAATGGGCATTTTCAAAACTCAGTACGCCCTCGTGCTGTAGGGCAATTTGAGAAGCACATCTCATGCTGAAGAATAAATCTGGAAATTTGGATAAACATGACATCGTGCTCTAGCGTGGCACAAGCCATGTCACATTAAAAAGGAATGTTAAGCACGACCTGTGTTCAAACCGGCACAATGTGTCGACTGGAAATTAACCATGAACACAACCCCGTGTTCAAGAGCACGACCCGTGCTGTTCACTGTTAATTCTCTTGCACTTTATTTAAACTGAATTGGGTTGTACTTATAGAGTATTTTATACACTCACCCCTGTGTGTTGTTCAATATTGTGCAGATTGTAGGTAGTTGCTTGCTGGACTACAAATTGCAGTGATCAGAGTTTGCACGAGCTTTATGTCTGAGGTCTGGCTCCGGAGTTCAAAATTTGTTTTGTACATGTTGTACATACATATATATATATACCCGAAGTATAGTTTGAAATGTTTTTTTTAAACTGTTTTATTTTGCTTCTGCTTATTTATATAGTTTTGTGAAAACGATTTGGCCTAGGTTTTAAATAAAAAGCATGCATATTATTTTATTCCTCCTCGACTTTATTATTATAAGTATTGAATATTTGAAATTAATGATTTAAAATTTTGGGGTTCACACTTACCTCAAAACCAAGCTAGATGTTCCTCTCTGAAATTATCTTCAACTCCTCCTTGGCTCTAACTCCTTGAATGGGAATTTTCCATGAACATAAACACTCTTCGATACGTCTTTTTGGTGTTTTCAGTGTAAAAACTGATGAGGAATGAGCTCCAACCTTTGTAGAAGGGTTGTGGTTGTTGTATGGTATTTCTTAGACGATAAAGTGAGTGTGCGGTTGTCTAAGTGAGGTGTTTCAATGTTTTGACCTGTTGTAAAATGTTATATCGCATTATTAACATGTATGAACTAACTAGATAACGTACGTTACACCTAGGTAACATACGTTATCGAACTGCAAGTAACGAACATTATTTCCCATTCACCTATGTTATCAAGAAGACATGGCAGGCAACGTTACACCTAGATAAAATTTTATATCGCATTTTAGAAGTTAAAGGGAATGCAAGGATACAAAATCAGTTGAGGGTCCTAGAGGCATACTAGGTTTAAGTTCGGGAGGTATTTTATAGGTTCATCCCACTTCCAATTATATCTTCTAACACATCACAAAACTTTGAAGTCTCTTTGAAGACCTTACATTAAAACACAATAAAATTAGAGAGAAGGCTACAATTTTACAAGATTTCTCAAATGATTCAAACACTATGAAATAAGTAAAAATAGCACAATCTTTAATAATATTCCAAGTAATTTGAACACAATGAAACAAATAGAAGCTACAATCTTTCGTGTTTTCTCAGGTGAATAAAAACACAATGAAACAAGTTATTGTAAGACAAATAAAAAATGTTAAAAGCTACAATCTTTAATATTTTTCCAAGCACTTAAACCTAAAAAAAAACTAAAAGCTACACTTTCATATCATTTCAAGAAAACAAAAATTACCCAGTAACAAGTCTTACAATTAAGAATCAAGGGTAGTTGACTGAAATAACCACTAGCGGAGACAAACAATTATTAATGTGGGTGCACTGGACTTTTAGTTCTGGTGAGGCAACAAAGTCGCTTAAAAGTGACTGGTTTTGCAAAGCAATGTTAGGTCCGTGTGACCAAAACAACGTTGGTTTGGTTCCCTAAGTTAAATTCACGTAGTTTTTTTCACCAAGCAGCATATAAAAAGTCTATTAAATAATAAATCTAATAATTTTATTCAATAACTAGTCTAGCACAAGAAAAATATCAAACAAGTTATATTTTGAAACCCATATTAACTTCATTTTTTGCTATCTCTTGCAAATTTTGGTATTCTTGCTGGATAATTTCAATTCCTTATATATCTTTTGCATTCAAAATATATTATTGACTTTAGCTTTTTTGTAACTATATGTAAAATCCAAATAATTCTGACTTGTTTCAGTTTTATTTAAAATCAAATCCAATCCATAAAAGTTCAAATATTAAAATTGATAATAATAATTAAATTTTAAGTTCATAAATTAAAATTTAGATTTAAAAAATATAAACATCATAAAATTTTTATTACAGTTATTTAAATATTAAAATTTAACTAATGGAATACTAATTTTGGACATGTCAAAAATAACTAATGTTTTCTTATCACTAAATTAATATTTATTTTTTTATTTTCATTGAAAGTCATATATTTTTTGTCACTCAATCATTTTGTTACAATTCCAATATTATTTCCCCACATTTATTTTTTTCTATGGGCACTATTCTCTTCAATCCTAACCGTATCCCACCTCTCTCTCTTTTGTAAACCACCCCAACTACCCTAAACACACATCCTTCACTCTTCTCTCCCTTAATCCATGACCACCTACTATTTACTCTTCCTCATACTGCACCCACCTCTCTTTCTCTTTTAATCTACCACCACCTATCCTTTACTTTTCCTCATACCCCACCCACCTCTCACTCTCTCTCGCTCTCTCTCTCTCTTTTAATTCACCACCACCTATCCTTTACTCTTTCCCATATCCTACCCACCTCTCTCTCTTTCTCTCTCTCTATATCGTTATCCACCACCATCAAAATCAAAAACAAACAAAATTCCTTTCTTTGAACATTAGATCTCTCCTGCTCACATTCACCTAGTCGCCACCATCTCTTCCCACGTACCGGTGCCTAACACCGTTTCCCTTTTCGTCTAGAACACCTCTCAAAAGCTTTTTTCTTTTCCATATCCTCTATTCCATGTCCTGTAGATGTCCCTTATTTTTGGCTAGCGAGTGGTGTACCCACTGCTCGACGTCGAGCGGTAGGTGTACCACCAGTCAAAGCCCTCACTGTAACATTCTCATCCTAAAACCCCATAATTAGTGAAATGATTAATTAAATTAAGTTAAAAATGAACAAATCATAATTAAGGATAAGTTAGAATATTGATATAGGAGAGAATTTGAAAGAAAGAAGTTAGAATGAGTAGAATAGGATGGAAACAATGTACTAGAGGAACGTACTAATTAACACGGGCACTGAGCTTATAAGAAAAGTATGAGCATGATGGTATTGAGTAAGAGTATGATCATGTTTATGAGAAAAGACTTAAAGCATGATGGACATGTTTGAGGTCACCTTGATAGACATAGGGTGTGCCAAGCAAAGCACGAGTGTGTCAATTTGGCATATGTATATAGATCTCAGAAATTGAACCACAAGGTGTATTCAACATAGGATGTGCAGATCTTCACACAGATTGTGCCAACTAAAGCATTTTGATTTGGTATATTTACATAAATTTTGAAAATTGAAGCATGAGGTGTATTTGGCACGGGGCATGCTAATAGTGACATGGATAGTGCCACCTACCAACATTTTTTTATAAATACATACATTTCAGATAGAAAATGGAAAGGAAGGAAAGTAGAAAAGAACAGAGAGGAAAAGAGAAAACAGAGGAGAGTGAGTGAGGAACAGAAATGGAAATAAGAATATACCAAAATAACTTGGAGAAAAGAAAATATCGACTAAGAAATATGGAATATTCGATCGAGTAAAATAAAGGATCAGACTTTTGAGGGAGACATGAGTGAGTAATTCAGACTCACTTTTAAATATAGTTATACATATATTGTTAGAATTATTAGAGTGTGGATGTTGTTGATATGTTAAGATTATAGATTAGATTATAGATTATAAGAGAAATCCCAGTAAACATTTCTAAGAAAATAAAGTTATGATAAATGTGAAATAAAACCATACAGATAAAATATAGATCAAAAGATATGATGAAAGAAGTATGTGATCCTTCATTACTTCATTATTTTATACAGATACAATTTTATGCAATCGTATATCTAGATAATACAATTACCAGTTTACACACAAGTGTATACAAAAATGTGATAGATAACATATACACATGATTTTACACTGTCATAAGAATTCACAGATTATATATACACACAAGATACACGATAGACAGTTTGATGAGGTGATATAATAGATGGTGTTTGATATAGATAGAGGTGATTATGGGAGACAGTAGTACAATATATTATAGGAGACAGGAGTACAATATATTATTGGATACAGGAGTACAGTTTATTAATGGAGACGAAAGTACAATAGGTTAAAGGAAACATAGAGTTTTTACACAGTATATCACAGTAGCACACAACACAGTATGGTATATTTATATACACAATTATATATGTATGACATAAAGCAAAACACAGGATGAAAGTACAGCTTAAAGATAATAATACAAAATACATGAATTAAAAATGTATGTATACACGCTAATAATAAGTATTAACAGTTACGATGTACGTGCGCTTACGTATAAATAGTTAGAATTATAATTTTTAATAACATGATAATTAATATAGATGATTACTCACTGAGACCTCAACTCACCAACTGCGATCGTATATTTTGTTTCAGGACTCAGTAGTAGTTAAAGATTTTTAGAAGAGAAACCAGTAGGTGGTACAACTGAATTTTCTTACTACTGTCTTAGTTTACAGTCTTGGTTAGTGTTATAGATATTTGTTTGAGTGTTATTTATGTTTTGTTATCATGCTTTTTATGTTAGAACATATGTTGTATATATTTTATAATATGATATAAATATGAGTGGGTTTATTTTAAGTTGATACTTGGTTGAATTTTTAATGATTTAGCAAATCAACCAGAATGTGGTAGTATAATACAGGGTTGTGCCCATGGGACTTATTAAACTAATACGAGCCTTGTTATGAACTGAGCCATAGGTCGGGCTGCTTACTAGTATATGCATACATGTTATAAGTATTTTATATGTGTTTTTGAAAAATACATATATGGGAAAAAGTTTTTAAATGTTCAGTATTACGAGTTAATAAATAAATAAAATTATATGATTAATAAGTTAATTAGTTTAGGGTGTTTCACTCACAGACTCCCCATACTAGGTGGCTTTTCTGGCGCCGATGGGTGCACAGCCCTCCATCGACGCCCCTTGGCTCTAGAACTAGAACTAACAAAAGGAGGCAATTACGATGACACTAACGGTTAGAGGCGATTAAAGGGGGAGAAATTGGCTACAAAAAGAGGAAATTTTTTGAGAGAGAGTAGATAATAATAAATAGAAACTAAACAAATACTTTGTGTTTAGCATAACATAAATATGATAGTCTAGATTTGAATTTCTAGAGTGCATAATTTTCAACATTGTAAAAATAATTTAATTTTTCATAAGAATTTAACAAAACACAATATTTTACTTGAAAATAAAGAATATGACGTAGTCGTAGCCATAAAAAAAATTTTGTATTAATTATCATAATTTAGTTTAAGAAAAAGATAAAAGCAAGCAAGAAAAGAGAAATAGTTTTAATGAAGTGTGTTAGTGATAAGTCTATATCTTTTAAATTCGTCGGTTGATTTTGGTTTTATTTATCCCTATTTCTTTCATTGACAGTTAAACCAAAACTAAACGATTGTGTTTAAAGAACATTTACTAAAAGAATTTATACTTTGTTGAAGATTATGTGTGTGTGTATATATAAAGATATGTTTTAATTTATTTAGTGTTTATTTTTTATTAGGAGTACTAAATTAAAGTTGAAGAAAAGAAAGAGATTAAGCCATTGTTTGGTATGGAGAGGAGGGAAAGTTCTTCTCAAGGGATTTAATTACCTTTATATATTTTACTACCATTTTCTCTTCCACTTTTCTAGACACAAGAGAAGTTATTTTTCTTAAAGAAGGAAAGAAAAAACTTAGTATTATACTAAGAAATTTCCTTTCTTAATATATAAAAAGACCAAAAAGTCCTTCACTCTATACTTTTTTTTTAATTTTATTAAAAGATGTAATAGAATTTAATTAATTAAAATTCGTATTATAATGATGTTTTATGATGAATTTAATCTTATATTTTTATTATAAATTACAATAATTATTTTTTAATTTTAAAAAATTAAAAAAATTTATTGATTCACAATATAACAAATAAAAATATCATTTTTTTTAGAAAATATTTTTAAATAATGTATATTTTTAAAATAATTTATTAATAAATTTTTATAGAAAATTATTCCAAAAATTTTAAAATTATATAAAATTCAATTAATTATAATGTTATTATTTTATAAAGGTATTATGCGTATACAATAAAAAATATCTCATATTTTTCAAGAAGTAAATTTTTATATCAAACTCATAAAAATCATATTTCTCTTATAATTTCTTCTTGAGTAACTTACTTCCGTAATAATTTACTTCACAGAAACTTACTTACTTATACCAAATAAGACCTAAAGTTAAATTCTATTTGTTTTAGTAAAATGTTGACGTAGATAGATTCTCTCAATAAGTTATTGGATTAGAAAAAAAATTTCTGAAAAACTTGTTTTTAGTAAAAAACTAACATGATACAAAATATATTTTAAAAACAGGTTCATAAATTAAAGATAATTTTATTTAGACATTTAAATTTGTAGTATGCAAACACTTGGCATATTAATAGACAGCAATATAATATTTAAAGAAAAAAAGAAAGAAAAGGAAATTGAAAAGAAACTCTGCTTATCCTTTATTTTTTTATAAAATTTTAAGAAAGGGTCGGGTTAATCTATAAACTAAAGGCTGAGAATCTCAAAGACTAAACCAACAGTTTAAAGTTGTATGTCTTTCATAATACCGCTACGGAATTAGATATCGAAGCCCAAACCCTAAGTATGCTGGTTGATCCTCTTTGCCATTGAGTTTGCTGAACAAGAGTAAGTCTTTGTTTATCCATCATTAAGCTTTGGGATTTTTTGGTTATTTTTAAAATAAGGATTATCTTCATTGAAAATCATTCTTAAGTTACTAAATTTTATAAATTACGTTAAATTAAAACTGTTTTTATTTAATAAATCAAATACTCAAATTTATTTTTTATCGTATCTAAAAATTACTGTTTCACGCGCTCTATCTTCCCCAGTGGAATAATGAAGATCCTGCCCACATATTTATAATAACAGGAATTAAACTACTTAAAAATTAATAAAAAAAAATAAGCATGATAATTAACATTACTGACTAAAATTTATTCTTTCGTGAAAAACATTTGTCAGGTGTCTAATTATTATTTTCTGAATAACAAAATTTAAAAATTAGTTTAGTATAGTTAAGTGTAAGCAAAGACCTAATCTAAATCTTATGAAATGTTTTTGTTATCAACTATTTACGTTATACTCACAGCAAATGGACTTCAAATGTGGAATAACAATTGGATTACAAATATGTCTACATTAATCTTTTTATTTGCATATTAATTCATTAGAAATTGAAATTTTAATACAACTAACTTTGCTTTTGCATTCTTTACCTAATAAACCCTAAAATACATTTATCCAAACTATATTATTGTAGTCACCACACGCACAAATTAGTTCGTTTTCGAGAAGAGCATCCGATGTCATTATTTGTTCCGGACACTGAAGATCTATCACGTCTTGATATGCCACCTACATCACTGTTTCAATTTTACAATTTCATATATCATGAAACTTTTGACAATATTCTATACCATTAATTACATAGTACACTATAATTGTCTTTTTATTTACAGAAATATAGATGTTTTAAAATTTTTACAGAACAGTAGTTTTAACATTTTTAATTTCACTTTATACGGATTTGACTTTTGTATATATAAAATTTATATAAACTTTATATAAATTTATGTATGTATTTAAACATTTTTTGCATAAATTTATATATATTTTTATAGATTTAAAATTAACATAAACTTTTAACTTAATATATATTAAATTGTTATATTTTTTTATAATTTTTTTAAAGATTAACTATTATATAATTTTTTTTATCGTTTAAGCTAAATATTAACTAGATGTAAAATGTATATAAACTTTATCTACTCAGAACTGAAATATATTTACAATTTAATAAGTAAGAGTGTAAAAAAACTTTCAGTGGTGACTGGTTTATAAATGAAAACTAAAAAAAAAAGTATATATGCAATTAGCCTTATTTTATTTACAATTTGGCCTTTTTTTTCAAAACATATATAATTAAGTGAAACATATAGAAACCAAAGTACAGGAAAAACTCACTGACTCTCTTGACTTTTGGCCTCCTCATGCCTATTACAGCTAATCCCCCAAACGAAGACCTCTGCCCTTCGGGGCAGTCCTCTCCTAACAAATGCCTCCCCCCCTCCTCCCCAATTGTCTTCTCCCCCTCCTCCTCTTGGTAGAGATCCTAAAAAGGCTCGATTACAATCCGGTAACTCTATTCCTGTTGAAAAAATCAATCCTTTTGCTGCCCCCTTCACATATCACAAAAAACCCTCATTCTAAGATACTCTTGTCAGTAATTCTACACCAATTTTTGTGGAAGATGAAGGTGATTTGAACGACCCAAATTGGATTCTTGGTCCACAGATAAAAAAAGGAAAACTAGATTGTCCTATTCTTAAAATCTCTAATGAAGAATTCACCTCATTATGCAAGCCTTGGAAGAAAGCCCTTATTATTAAGCACCTTAGAGGTAATCTCGGTTATATGGGTTTATCGACAAGAATTTCAAGAGAAAGGAAAATACAAGGAGAGATGGTTATGACTGATGTTGGTAATGATTTTTGTGTTGTGAGGTTTACGCGAGAAAGTGATTATGAGACAACGTTGTTTGGTGGACCTTGGATAATCGGTGAACACTTCTTTACCGTGCAACGCTGGTATCCAAAATTTGATGTCGAAGTGGCAAGCTTTGATAAAATTGTTGCCTGGGTCCAATTTCCAAATCTCCCATTGTATGTGTACGATAAACAGGTGTTAGCTTGCCTTGGGAATCAAATAGGTCGTACTCTACGAGTTGATGAAAGCACTTTTGGAGCATCTCGTGGAAAATTTGCTAGAGTTAGTGTTGAACTTGATCTAAATAAGCCTCTCATTTCTAAATTTGTTTTCGATGATAAGATTCATCGTGTGGAGTATGAAGGGCTTCGCATAATCTGTTTTGAGTGTGGGTTGTTTGGCCACAAAAAAGAGTTGTGTCCATCTATTGTTAAGGAATCTGTTCAAGACATTATTGATACTAATCAGGTTCTGCCTTCGAGTCCGTGTAATGTCAATTCAAATGAGGATGCAGTCCAGGAAAACGATGATCTTGAGCACAAATTTGGAGCTTGGATGCTCGCACCGATTTCCAAAGGACGTCAATGGAAAGTCGTTGCGCAGGCCGGAACAAAGCCTCATATGGTTAAGGAAAGCAACGAGAATAATATTCTGCATAAGGAAGGTAACAAGTCTTGTTTCAAATATTGTCTAATAAGGAATTTGGCAACTTTGCAGGGAAGGTGTTAACCTTGAATATAAGTAAGGAAAGCACATCAAGTGAGAACAATCTTGGCACTGCCATGCAAAACATGCAAGAAGTTATGGCTAAAAACATTCGACATGATTCTGCCATTGTTTTTGGAAATAATTCCAAATCAGCTTCTCGTTCTGTTGGAACTTTCAATTATGCCCAGAAAAAGTCTCGAACTGGAACCAACAAGCCCAATACAGAAGCCCAAAAAAAGCCAAAAACCTTAACTAAGAGCTCAATTCTGCCTACTGAAGTCCCACCTTCATTTTCTTCTACCATTGTTCAACATGCAGGTTTTGTAACTAAGATGGAGGTGAAATTCAATCCTGAATTTTTTGTTAATCATAAAAGCCTCGACCTTAATGAGGCATCAACCTCTCCTCCTATCATTTTTTTACTCGTTCTTCTCACCAGGTCTCAGAATCCACTTTACATCTGTCCACTCTAGCTCACCCTTCTACTTCTCATCCCCCAAATGACACTATAAAGGAGCTAGTGGATGGGAAGTTTCAAGAAAATCCTCAGGTTGCTCCAATGGATCAAGACAGTAGCACTATTGCTACTAATGATGTACAAATGGCATCCACTAAAATGTTAGTTCAAGTCGAAGCTAAGTCTTCCTAAGCCCTTCTTCTTTTTGAAGTTTATTCATTATTATATTTTCTGATTTTAGTGTGGAATTGCAGGGGTTGCTCCAATCAGAGATTTTTGAGAAATTGCAAATACTTGTTGGCTACTCATAAACCTTGAATTTCTACTTTTTTTGACCCTTGGGTTAATGGTACGCATGCAGAGATGGTTATTCAAAATCTTGGATTTCAATTTCATATTAAAGAGGATCATGTTGGTTCTCTGGTGGTATTTGGTTCACTTGGTCAAACCCCTCCTTTGCCATAACACTTGTTTCTCAAAACAGGCAAATTATTAATTTAAGAGTGCAAGCTCACAACTTTGATGGATTCATTTTGCAGTGCATGGTAATCCTAATATGATTGTTTAGAGAAATTTGTGGGATAGCATGAGACTGTTTGCTACTAATGTTGGTAATCTCCCTTGGTTAGCTACATGTGATTTTAACTCTATGCTTAGTCAAGATAATAAACGCGGGGGTAGACCTATTTCTAGAATGGTTAGTGCTGAATTTGCTAGGTGCATTCAAGATTGTGGTTTAATCAAAATGGAAACCTGGGGGTCCTAAATTTACTTGGGTGAGTAAAAGGCTTATGGAAAAGCTGGATTGGTCCTTTTGTAACGACAAGTGGAAGATGTTATTCCCTTCTTCATTTGTGGATCATTTAGAACTATTGTAATCTGACGATAGGCCGTTGCTGGTGATGCAAAGCTCAGAGACTCGTCACGTTGCTAAGCCTTTCTGATTTTTGAGAGTTTGGGTTCTTGATGACAGGTTCCATTTACTTATAACTTCTAATTGGCCTTGCAATGCGAATCTCATTACTTCTCTTTCTAAGCTTACTAATATGATTAAGTCTTGGAATCAAAATGTTTTTGGTAGTATTTTTCAAAGGAAGACGCAACTTTCACGAGATTGATTGGCATTCAGAGAGCTAAGGAAATTCATTCTGCCACCCACCTCAACTCTTTAGAAAACTTTCTTAAGGCAGAATTAGATCTAGTGCTACTCCAAGAAGAAGTATTTTGGAAACAGAAATCCCATGACAAATGGTTATCTCTCGGTGATCAAAATACCTGTTATTTTCATATAGCAGCTAAGGTAAAACTAGGTAGGCAGCAAATCCTCTCTCTATTGGATTTCAATGAAACTAGACTTTCTGATCCTTACGCTTTAAAATTACATGCGGTAAAATATTTCCAGGACTTGTACACTGATGATAGTATGTTTGTTCCTCTCTCTACATAAGTGCTTTTTCCTGAATTAGTTGAGTTTATTGATTTTTCTTTTGCAGCTATTCCAAATGAAGAGGAGATCAAACAGACAATATTTTCGATGGGTAGCCTGAAGGCTCCTAGTCCTAATGGCTATTTTGCTATTTTCTATTAGAATCGGTGGGACACTATCAAAGGAACATTGATCAAATTTTTTAAGGATTTATTTCTTGGATCTTAAAACATTGGTGACATTAATGGAACTCCCATCTCTTTACTTCCCAAAGTAGCGATTTTGGATAGCATTACTCAGTTTCACCCCATCAGATTGTGTAATGTTAATTATAAAATGATCACCAAAATTTTAGTCAACAAAATCCAACCACTTATGGCTAAAGTTGTTGCTGAGGAGTAGTCTAGTTTTATCCCTGGTCGATAAATTTTGGATAATATAGTGGTGGTGCAAGAATTAGTTTACTCTATGCAGAACCAAAGAGGGAAGTATCAAACTATGGCTATTAAAGTTGATTTAGAAAAAGCCTATAATCATCTTCGGTGGAATTTTATTAATGAGACATTATTGCTTGCAAGATTTCCAATTATCCTTGTTAATCTCATTATAGAATGTGTAACTAGCTCCTCTATGCAAGTTCTGTGGAATGGGGAAGCATCTGATTCGTTCAGGGCCATTGCCAGGAATCTGTCAGGGAGATCCCTTATCTCCTTATTTGTTTGTTTTATGTGTTGAGAGATTGTCTCACATTATTAAAGATTGTGTGAATTCTAATATGTGGAAACCTTTTAAAGTATCTCAATAAGGGCCTAATATTTCTCATGTTTTCTTTTCAGATGATCTAGTTGTTTTTGCGGATAGTTCTAAGGAACAAATGTAGGTTACTGTTCACTGCTTAGATATTTTTGTAAGACATTAGGTGCGAAAGTTAGTTTTCAGAAAACGAAAGTGTTCTTCTCCAAGAATACCCCATACCACACTCGTACAAAAGTCTACAATCTTAGTGGTATTGAGGAGGTTCATAGTTTTGGTAGGTATTTAGGAGTTCCTCTGTTTATAGGAAAATTGAAGAAGGTTGCTTATTCTTATATCCTGGATAATTTGAAGTGTAAACTTAATGGCTGGAGGATGAAGAATTTGAGTCTTACAGGACACGTTACTTTGATTAATTCGATGTTTACTTCTATACCAAATTATACCATGCAGAGTGTTCTTCTTTCTAAAGGCATCTGTAATGAGATTGACTCTAATATTTGATGTTTCCTTTGGGGTACTCGGTGAATGAGAGGAAAATTAACCTTGTGGATTGGAATATTGTATGTGCTTCTAAAAAGAATGGCGGTGTTAGAGTTAAACAAGCTGGTGAAGTGAATAAAGGTTATATGATGAAGCTGGTTTGGCATTTTATTTCCAATCCTGATTCTTTGTGGGCACATTTTTTTATATTTTAGTATATTTCAGATAATTCTACTAGTTTTTCCTTATCCCAAAATTACTGCATATCTCCTCTTTAGCAAGGGATGCAAAATGTTGCTAGCATTACTCTACCTGTTATTGGTTGGTGTGTGGGTGATGGCAATAAGGCTAAATTTTGGACTGATGTGTGACTTAATATTGATGGTCCTTTGATTGATATTCTAATTCCAAATTTAGGGGAAATTAATAGGGAGGCTTCTATTATTGATATGGTAAAGGATGGTTGCTAGGACAATAACAAGTTTTCCCACCTTCTTCCAAAAGCTATTACCATGAAAATTCTTTCTCATCATCCTCCAAATGATCTAGCTGGTGAGGATATGCCGATATGGTCTTTGACATCTTCAGGGAACTTTACTCTTAATTCTGCTATTGAGCTTCTGGCTACTAAAAACTTAGATTCAATGCATACTTGTTATGTTGGTGTTAATTGGTCACAGGTTTGGCAATGGAATGGTCCTCCATGGGTGAAGTCTTTTTATAGTTTGTTATTCACAATTGACAGTTGACCAATCAAGAAAGGCTACAGAGGCATCTTATTCCTATTGCAATTTGTTCGCTGTGTAACGCCTTTGATGAGACTGCATGTCATGCTCTAAAAGACTGCCCAGAAACTAAAGCTATTTGGCAAAACACTTTACCACCTCAACTCAGGCAATGTTTTTTTGCTCTTAATACTAAAGAATGGATTGTCTCCAATCTAAATACAAAAATAGAATTTCATAATAGTATTCCATGGAAATTAGTTTTTGGTATATTCTCTTCTCTTCTCTAATTTTCCAGTTCAGAAACCTACAAGATATGCCCTCCATCATCTTGCTTGAAATGTGTTACAAGCTGCCCAATATGTGAAAAAATTGGTTCCTTCCTCTTCTCCCATTAGAACTGACCACATGAATTGGAAAACTCCTATCGATGGAAAATACACTTTGAATATTGATGCTTTTGTCAATGTTGATCTCCATAAAGCTGCTGTTGGTGGCCTAATTCGTGATAGTAATGGTATTTTCTTGGGAGCATTCTCTATGAATGTTGGCTATTGTTCTCCCTTTTTTGCAGAAGTTTAGGCCATTCAACATGGTCTATGTTGGCTATTGTTGAGACTGATAGCAAACTTGCGTTAAGCCATTAACAATCCAACTTCTTGGCAAGGCAATCAGAAGAGCTTAATCTTAGAAGCGAGAAACCTATTAAGAGAGTTTCATAATCTAGAAATTCAGCATGTGTTTCATGAAGCTAATGGTTGTGCAAATTGGCTTTCCAGACATGGACTTCATCTCAATCTTGGCTTTCATTTTTTCATAGTTTTCCTTTTCAGTTGTTTCGTCTTATGTATCTTGACTCTATAGGCTCTAGTAGCTTTGTTTATCCATTTTACAATAGTAATAAAATGATACACCCGCTTTCATTGTCTGGAGCCAGCCTAGTTGGGTCGAGCAATGTGAGTGCCATTATAGGGCAGGTTCAACCTATTTGATTCGGCTTTATAGTGGGTTAGTATCTTTTCTTTAAAAAAACAGATACATATAGAATAATTCAAATGTAATACATGAAAGCTATAATATAATTAATTGCTAAATGTGACAATTTTTAATAACATTAAAAGAAGTAATAACTGAATTTTTAATCAGAAAAGAAATGAGAAACTTGAGAGGAAGATTTGTGATATGGATCCTTATATATTTAGTGGCTAAATGAAGAAGGATAGAAAAGATTTTCACTATAGTAGGAAAGAGAAAAAGAACGACGTAAACAATTCTCTTGGGTGACCTCTTCATTAGTGAGGATATTCTCACAATCGTTAGATTTTACAATTTTTCATTTGATATGTTTATTTATTATATAATATGTATAAAATTATATAACTTTAAAAATAAAAAATAAAAATAATATATAATTTTATAAAAAATGCTATAAAATGTTACATAGTATTCATATAAAGACCTTTTTAATAGTCCTCACGTAAGAATTTATCACTAGTTGGTACAATGAAGTTAAAATGTGAGTTGGATTTAAAATGTGAGTTAAGAAATCAAATGTGGCAATGACGACTACCAGTTTGCGACAAAACTCGTGTCATATGTTATTGCTGCTCAACAACCCTTCTATCACATGTCATATCAGCAACCCTTTAACTCCAACACATGTATGTAACATCTTCAACTTACTCATTATTTATCCTTTTTTGATTTTCAGGAAAAAAACCAAACACCCCTTGAAAAGAGTTGGTATGGATGATTGTGCGAGTGTACAAAAAATTACAGTGTTTCCAAACTAAAGAAAAAAATAGAGAAAAGCGTTAAAATAACATTGTGCCGTAAATCTGACTTCATATTTAAACGAACGTAGCGAAATAATAAAGGGAGCGACTTATCACTTCAAAGGTTATTAACTCAATTATGACAAAGTAAATCGCCAATAACAATATTAACAAACATGAAATAAAGTGCTAGGAAAATTGAAATAAAACTACTTGGAATTGTTATAATAGTAGCAAAAAGAAAAAAATAAAGTGTTCAAAATTGAAACTGAATAACAGACTAATAAAAGTAAGCCAAAAACTAAAGAACACGGCAATTCAGGCCAGGGGCCGAATACTTTTCTAGGGACTCGTTGCAGAAAAAGCATATGGAGGTCTAAAAACGTAAACTGCAAATCTGGAGCTGAAAGGGAGCTTGGGACAGCAGAAAATTGGGTCAGTGAACTGAGAACACAACTAGTGATTGAAGGCTTTTTCCAGAGGAAAATTACATAGATGGCATCTTTTTTAAGTCTTACTACATGTATGTCATCACAAAACTTGGACAACTAAAATGACATGCTTTCATTTAACTTCAACCATAATTGCAGATTTTTCAAATTCAAAAAATATGTCATTCTTGAAATAAAAAACATCTCACAATTTTCTTTCAAATTGAAAAAATAAACTAGATTTGTAGCATAAATTGAGGATTTCAGTTTAAATTACATTTATTGACTTTCAAAATTGAAGATGTAACAACTTTATCAATAAAACATAATGGCTAAACCTTATTTTTAATCCCAAAAATCATATTTTAAGAAATCTTAAACTCTCTCC
>CANYCX010609936.1:0-11996 GCA_948193385.1 Breynia disticha f. nivosa
TTTGTGCGACATATAAAGTTTTTTAGTGAAAAGTTTTGCAAAAACAGTTGACTTCCTGTTATGAATTCTCTTCTTTTGAAAATATCAGTTATCAGAACATTCATGGAAACAACCCAAACAAAGGGTTTGATTACAACATTAGGCTAAATGACTCTAATACAAAGTAAAACTGTTGAATCTTAATCAGACAATTAAACTCGCTCATTTGAGATCAGCCTACATGATGACGTAGTTGTCATAGTATTATTCCATAGAGTAGCAAAACTAACTGGTTTGTAGAAGATATACAACTTTCATGTTATAAACCACTTAATTTTTTGTACTTATCTGATCTGAATACATTTCCAACAAGATTATGGTGATGAAATTTAGCTTAAAAAGTAAATTGACCTGAATGTTCTATCAACAAAAAAATGGGTTATATTTGCATATATTTTCCTTTCCAACATTGGTACATAGGTTAGCTTGCTACAATGTAGAAAGTTATATTTTTTACGATGTTCCTATAATGTCTGGTAATCCTACAAATTGAAAATTACATCATTGAATACTTCTTCACTGCAAGGAATAGTCAGACCACCCATAGGATGGTGGAAATCAAACTCTTCTTCAACTTTACAAAGCAAAGACCGAACCGAATTACTTCTTTTCGTTTTCACCAACATGGACAGCAAAGTGGCCTTTAGGCACATCAGTAGTTTCCTCTCACAAAGTACCCCTATAAAAAACTGCCTATGTCCAAGCTTCCAACAAATGAACATATTCGTCGTTGGGAGTGGGCATAAATGAATCGAACCGAACCGAATCGAATTGAAGTGGAATTGGTTTTTCGGTTCAATTTGTTCGGTTTATTCGGTTTTATTAGTCGGTTTGTTTGGTTTATTTGGTTCGATTTTGATTTTTGAAAACCAAATAAACCAAACAAACTGAAAATTTAAAAAAAAATGAAAAAACTTTTGATGTGCTAATTTATTTGACTTGAATTATTAATTGTAATTTTTATTTAAATTTAAGTTCAATATTAATCTAAATATAAAATAGAATGGGTAAATTGCAATTAACTAAAAAAACACTAAACACTTTAAAAAATAAGTAAAAAAATAAAAAATAAACAAAAAAATATTTCAGTTAAACCGAACAAACCAACCATTTCGGTTCGATAAAAAATCGAACTAAAATTTTATTCGATTTATTGGCATTTTGATTCGGTTTGCACCGAACCGATCGAATGTCTACCCCTATTTGTTGCTCTCGTCTTCACACAACATCGATCGATTACAAATTTTCAGGTAAATGTATAAGATATACATTTGAAATAAGAAACACAACGTATTTATATATAGACAATTTTGGGGGAAATTTTCCGGCCACATTTAGCAATCAATTGGACGCTAAAATTTGGTCGCTAAATGAATTTGCATGAAATTTTGGTGCCTGATTTAGTGTCCATGTGGACGCTAAATGTAGAAAAAAATTATCGTCCACGTGGCCGTAAATTTACCGGCCAAAATTTCTCATCTCATTGTTCGTAGGGTTGGATTTTTTTCCAACATATAGCAGCCACGTGAACACTAAATCACCATGCTAAAATTTCCTACCTTACTATTCATCTTGCGCCCAATTAGCGTCCACAGATATGCTAATTTTTTGTTGGCATTTAGCATACATGTGCGTCCAATTTTTTTAACGCTAAATCGGCAAAATATTGAAGAGTACTAATCCAGCGTAGAATTTGCTTGGCATTCAAAATACTTGGAAAGTTAATCCCACGTTTTATTTCTTCTGAAGGTGTTAGACTGATAAAATCTGTAATACACGCCTCTGAGAAGTGGAGATTTTGCTATTGAACAATGTATTTATATATTGGAAACAAGAAACTAGATGCTGTCAACACATTAAACTGGACTGAGTGCCAACTGAAATAACTAGGGACCCATAATGACATATATCGAGCAGTTCACATGGTTTTGCCTCTCAACTAACATTAAGATGTGATGCGTTTCAGAACTTCTTGGATGATTCTTATGCAAAAAGTATTGAAAACATTATTTTATATCATATGTCCATTAGATTAGATAAATTAAACAAATACATCTTCATGCTAGATGTTCATGAATGTTTATGGTCAAATTAGCACAATAACAATCCACATTGTTCTGTCCTGGCTATGACAAACACAGGGAAATAATCGAGTTATTAGTTCATTTGACATTGTTTCCAGCATTGTGTGTGAGAGTTGTTGGTCGACATATGAATATATAGCACTAATTTGAAGAAATGATGGGTTGAATGGAAGCAAAAAGATGACCGAGCAGCTGATATTTTTCAATAATTCTGCTTTGTCGATCATGATTGTTATTATATCTTCCTCTTGAAACATCTTGAGAAAACATCTTGTTCATTATTCTTAGAATATGAAGTGTTAGTTAAACGATGAATTTGAGACAAGCTTGAGAGATCAATTGTGCTTCACTTCACGTAACCAGACAAGCTTTTTGAGTGAACTTGGAAGTGTGAAACCACTTAATATTCCGCAAGTATAATCCGGTCAAGCTCACTACTTATTATTATCAGACCTCATTATCAGACCAGTTACAAATAAATTTGATGCTAGGCTAAGAGATTTACAACTGCTCGCTTAAGAGACTTACAACTCTGATCCATGGAACAAAGTTTGGCTCAACGTGTATTCTTGCGACAGATATAAATAGAGTTTACAAGTATGTTGAACTTTGACTTTGTTGCAGCAACTTATATTTTAATTTTTATTTTTGCTTGTTTTTTAGTTTAGACTTGTTCAATTTCATAATCTAGTCTTTCATTCATTATAGGAAGAGTGGCTGTTGTGGCTTCTAAAATTTAGGATATTTAGTTTCTTTTTGGTGTATGTAAACCCACTTGCATAATGAAGTTTGATATACCTTTTTGCTGCAAATATTTTCTTCTTTGTTCATTTCACTTTATTTCCAACAAAGTGGTATCAAAGTTTTTTTTAAAGAGTCTGTGTTGTGAGCGGAGAGTTAAGTGTGAGTGTGAATGTTTAAAGTAGTTGTCTTCGTTTATCTCAGACACATTTGTTCCACCTCAATATACTCGAATGTCTCAATGGCTTCAAGACATTACACACTCATCCCACCACCTATTTTCACTGGTGAAAATTATCAATTGTGGGTTGTTAAAATGACAACACATCTACAAGCATGGGATTTATAGAATGTCGTGAAAAAAGAGCAAGAAGTTGAACTGTTGCCACCTAATTCTGCAGTGCAGCAGAATAAGAACAACGAGACTGAAATCTAAAAAAAGTTGGCAAAAAATTATCTTTTTGCTGTAGTATTTGAAAATTTGTTTCTTAAAATTATGAATTTTGAAACTGCTTTCAAGATATAAAGTATCTCAAAGTTGAATTTTAAGGAATAAGAAAATTAGGAAAATGGTTCAGCATGAGGAAGAAGAGAAGAAAAGTAGCAGAGGAGTTTTGGGGTTTTCAATCAATATTCATTCAATGAAAGTGTTTGTAAATGTCACACTTAACAGACACACCAAGCAGCTCATATATTCTACTCAGCCACAGGCGGGAACTTCAAAACAATAACAAAAATACTAAAATAATAAATGACTACTAAGTCCTTAAACCAAAAACGACAACGCAGAAACATAAACGACCTCTGACTCGTAATACTCCCCCTCAAGATGAACTTGCGGTGAGTGAATGTTGAGCAAGTTCATCTTGCCTAGTAAGTATGCAAACTGGTTGCTGGGTAGAGCTTTAGTAAACAAATCTACAAGTTGTTCACTAGTCTTCACATACACAAGTTCCACAACCTTCGCTGCAACTTGATCGCGGACAAAATGCACATCCATTTCTCTGTGTTTTGTCCGATCATGAAATACCGGATTGCGACTGAGGCTAAGCACTGACTGATTATCACAGTACAATGTGACTGCAGCAGGAGAATCAACACCAAAATCAACCAACAAGGCACGTAACCAAATCACCTCACAACTGGTAGAAGAGAGCGCCCTGTACTCTGCTTCGGCTGAACTTCGAGCAACAACGGTTTGCTTTTTAGAACGCCAGCTGACAAGAGATTTTCCCAGAAAAACACAAAAGCCTGAAACTGACCTCCTTGTATCCAAACATGCTCCCCAATCACTATCTGTGAAAGCAACATACTGAAGTTGATTGGCTGATGGAAATAACAACCCTTGTCCTGGGGAGCCTTTTAGATAACGCAATACTTTATGAGCAGCCTTCCAATGTAGCTCTGTAGGACGATCCATAAACTGGGAAAGGACATGAGCAGCAAAGGTAATGTCCGGATGAGAAAACGTTAAGTAGAGCAGTTTGCCCACTAACTTTCGATACAAAGAACCGTCAACTAGCACATCAGACTCTGTAGCTCGACGAAGTTTATGGTTTGGAACAATGGGTACTGTTGAAGGCTTGCATTCCAGATAATCAAAGTCTGTGAGTAAATCCAACACATATTTTCTTTGGCTGAGCACTATACCACTTGCTGAACGTGCAATCTCCAATCCTAAGAAGTACTTAGGAGCACCCAGGTTCTTCAGCTTAAAATGATCCGCAAGATAACACACAAACTTTTCAATAACCGAAGAAGATGAGCAGCCAACCAGAATATCATCGACATACACTAAGACTGCAAGCAAAACACCATCGGTAGTCATGGTAAACAAGGAATAATCTGATCTAGACTGAGAGAAACCAAAAGCAACCATAGCAGAAGTAAGTTTTCATTCCACTGTCTAGAGGCTTGTTTCAAGCCATATAGACTCTTCTTCAGCTTACAAACCAATCGAGCATTGGGTGAATACTCCCCTTTAACCTCATACCCAGGCGGCACTTCCATATAAACATGCTCCGACAAGTCTCCATTCAAGAACGCATTGTTTATGTCCAATTGACATAAAGACCAATGCAAAGATGCTACAAGCGCTAAGAAAACCCGCACAGTGGCCTGCTTTGCCACTGGACAAAATGTTTCGGTGAAGTCGAAACCAGCTATTTGGCTATAGCCCTTAGCCACAAGACGAGCCTTGAACCGTTCCACGCTCCCATCAGCCCGAAGTTTTATCTTATAGACCCACTTGCAACCTATAACATGAGTATTAGATGGCATTTCCACCACAGTCCATGTATCATTTCTCTCTAGTGCCTGTAACTCATCTTGCATAGCCAATCTCCATGCCTCATATTTATTTGCTTCTGAAAAAGTAGTTGGTTCAACCAATACGGAAAGTGAAGCCACCACTGCTCTATAAGGAGCTGATAAATTATGAGTACCAATATGTGAATGTATAGGATATTTAGTAATAGAACTTATCAATGAATTTGGTAAGTCCGTGTAATAAATATCCAAGTGTCGAGGCACATTTCGCTGTCTCATGCTCTTGCGAGGAGCTGATTGGACAGATTTAGTGACCGAAGGAGACGAATTTGAAAACTCAGTGACCGGAGGATACACATTTGAAAACTCTGTGATCGAAGGATACGAATTTTGTGTTTCTATTCCAGGATCTGCACTTGTATCATTTGATTGAAAACAAGGCAGTGGAACAGAAGGAGGATCAGCTTGTACAGTAGACTTTGCATAAGGAAAAATTGACTCATGGAAAATAACATCTCTAGAAATGAAAAACTTCATTTTATCCAAATCAAACAACTTGAATCCTTTCACTCCAACCGGATAACCAACAAAAATACACTTTCGAGCTCTAGAATCAAATTTAGTCCGATGTTGATGTAAGGTAGAGGCAAAACATAAACTACCAAAAACCTTTAAATGACCATATGTAGGAAGTTGCTTATACAAAAACTCAAAAGGTGTTTTGTTGTGAAGAACAACTGAAGGCAGACGATTTACTAAATGTGTGGCACAAAGAATTGCTTCACCCCAGAAACTAATTGGAAGAGAAGCCTGAAAAAGAAGACTCCTTGCCACATTAAGCAAATGCTGATGTTTACGCTCCACAACACCATTCTGTTGTGGAGTTTCGACACAAGAACACTGATGCAATATGCCAGACTTACTAAAAAACTCCACCAACTTAAACTCACCTCCGTTATCTGACCTTATGATCTTAACTTTACCACTAAACTGAGTTGCAACATAAGCAGTAAACTGTGGTATCAACAAACTCACCTCATTCTTCTGTTTCATTAAAAACGTCCAGGTGAAGCGAGTAAAATCATCAACAATCGTAAGAAAAAAACGATGACCAGACAAGCTCAACTTAGAATACGGTCCCCAAACATCAACATGTATTATTTCAAAGGCATACGTACGACATTTCTCATGAAGTGGAAAAGGTAAACGCCTTTGCTTAGCTCTAGGACATACTTCACAAATAAAAGAGTCAGAATCAACAGAAACACTAGTATCAATCTTATGTATATATTTCAATTTCTCAACAGAAAGATGCCCCAACCTATAATGCCATATAGTAGCTGGACCAGGTTTACTAGAAATCGAATTAACAACTTTGGAACAAGAACCAAATGCAGAAGAAGACTTGAAGAAAAACAAACCATTCTTGAACTTAGCATGCCCAATCTGCATCTTGGAAGGGAGATCCTGAATATAGCACTGATCATCAGTAAAAACCAGCGAATATAACTTTGTTTTTAACAACTGACTGACTGAAATGAGATTAAACTTAAAGCCTGGAACAAACAGGACTTTATATAGAACCAAAGACTGACTCAGAGAAACAGTACCAACACAAGGAACATTCAATCTTTCTCCAGTTGGCAATTGCACAAACACATTAGAAACAGAGACACAATTATCAAACATATCCAAACTGCAACAAACGTGATCTGTTGCCCCAGTATCAACAATCCATTCACTAATTCCAGGACTAACACACGCAGCAGAGATACTAAGAGCATTAGAGGAACATGAAGTAATACCTGCGACCAAAGAAGAATTAACATGATTGGAATTAGCCACGAAAGAACTTGCGGAAGCCACTACTTCTTTAGCATTCAACGCATTTTTCAATCGCTCCACTTCTTGCTGTAACTTAGCAACTTCATCTGTTGAAGAAACACGCTGTAATTCTCCAGTCTGAACAGATCCAACACCATCCGCAACATGATCATCTCCAAATAAACCATCTGAACTAACTTGATTTGCATATTGAGGTTTCTTTCCTTTAAAATTAGCAGGAAATCCTATTAACCTGAAACATTTTTCCTTAGTATGTCCTAACTTCTTACAAAAGGAACATTCCACAGTAGAATTACGAAACCTATTTCGCTGTATAGCCATTGCTGAAGAATCACCCAAAAATTCCACTGACTGAACATTATAACTGCGCTGTGACTCTTCACTCAATACTAGATTGTAAACTTCATCTAGACTTAGAAATGGTTTCATCATAGTTATCTGTGATCTAACAGAGTTGAAATTATCATTTAATCCATTCAAGAATTTAAAAGCACAATCCTGCTCCTGTGTAGCTGAGAACTTATCAAAACACTCTTCCTTACAGGAACCACATGAACAATGGGGCAGTGGACGAAACAGCTTAAGTTCCTCCCAAATCGCACTTAAATCATCAAAATACTCATCGACAGAACGTGTACCTTGATTAACAACACAAAGTTGTTGTTGGAGATGACAAATTCGAACCACATCTGGTTTTGAAAACCGTGTTTTCAAAACACTCCAGATTTGCGAAGCAGTCTTCAAGTAAAACACTCTTGATGTTAAATTCGACGAAATCGAAAGCAATAGCCAAGCAACGATGAGATCGTTGCATCTCATCCAAGGTACGTACATCGAATCATTCTGAGAGGGACAAGGAATGTCTCCATTTACGAATCCGAGCTTGTTCCGGATCGAGAGAGCTAAAAGGAAGGAACGACTCCATTTGGAATAATTTGTGGTATTGAGTTCTGGTGTAATGACTACAGAAGAATGATTATCGGAGTGATGAAGGAAATAAGGCGAATGTGGATCATCCACAGGGTTTATTATGCTACGATTGCGATCTGTCATTGAATAGAACAGAATGAAAGAAGCAAACAATTAAGGATTAAACAGCCCTAGCTCTGATACCATCATAAAATGGTTCAGCATGAGGAAGAAGAGAAGAAAAGTATCAGAGGAGTTTTGGGGTTTTCAATCAATATTCATTCAATGAAAGTGTTTGTAAATGTCACACTTAACAGACACACCAAGCAGCTCAAATATTCTACTCAGCCACACGCGGGAACTTCAAAACAATAACAAAAATACTAAAATAATAAATGACTACTAAGTCCTTAAACCAAAAACGACAACGCAGAAACATAAACGGCCTCTCACTCGTAATAAGTTTGAATTACAGAGAATAAAAGATTCTGAAACTGTTAAAGAGTACGCTGACAAGTTATTGAAGATTGTCAACAAACTCAGACTTATTAGTAAAAAAAACAACCGATAACAAAACCCTTGAAAAACTTCTGGTGAATTTACTTTTATTTCCAACAAAGTATTCAAATGTCCTTGACTTTAGGAATGGTACAATAGATGAGATATCTACAACAATTCAAAGATTCAAATTAAGGAGTCACGGTGGATGTAGAATAGTAGATAAAGCAGAATCCTTAACAGGAGCATGATCTTATCTATCTAAGCACTTTAAATGATTCAATACATATTGAGAACTCGAAGACATTGATATACCTTGTCGATAATTTGATAACTTGTTTTCAATCCATTCTTAAACGATAAGACACAGTAGCAAGCAATGCTTTTTCTTCTTCTTGCTGTAACGATTCCTGGAATATCAATATCCAGGAGGAAAAAATATTATCGAGAATTACAGAAATTTTCGTAATGAACTTCTATAATTTGTAGAGGATTGAGAGGCTCGTTCAAACCGACAAATTTATTTTCCTTATCAAGTTTCCAAATAATGTAAGATGGCGTTAGCTTACTTTGAGTGAATTCAAAGCTTCCTTCTAAATGTGAATTTGAAGCAATGTTAAGCATGGATCATAATGGTCTCACCAATGTGATGGAATAAAAAAATGGTGCATATATTGCTCATTCTTCTTATATACAAACTATTCCATCACGAATACATCAACTTTGTTAACTTTATGATTACTTCCAATCGATCTACGAAATAGAAGCGAGAGCAACCATGAACACTTCTTCACTACAAGGTATAGTGAGACGTCCCATAGGATGAATAAAGCCGAACTCTTCTTCAGCTTTACTAAGCAACTTTTGGAATGAAGCATTTGTCAAATATGAGATTGGAACAACATATCTCACCTTCTTCTCATTTTCTCCCACATAAACTGCAAAATGTCCTTTTGGCACAGCCATCGTTCCATTGCCGGACTCCGAGGATGAAAGTATCCTATAAACCATCTGCTTTGCACCCTTTCGAATACCCATTTTCTAATATACTTTGAGGATCAAGTTTCAAGAATCCTACTTTTTTGGATTTGTGTGTAACTCAGAAGAATGAGCAAGATTTTTTAGTGTGATTATTAGGGTTTCGTAAAGTCGTATATATAGAGGGAAGAATGAGTTAGAACGCGGACAAGCTCAACGAATTTAAGAGTTTGCGAGTACAAGTTGGTATGAATTCAAGGACATATGTCCTTACCAATCACATGCTATGCTCCTGAACTATTGGCATTATTTTAGTATACAAGTATTTCTTCAAATGTATATTATATTGCATGGACCTACCATAAGCTTAATTATAATTACTTCTTTTGTTATAACGACTCGTGCATAGAAATATTATCCATATCCACAGGAATGTGAACTAATTGAGACTAGAGCACGGCTAGTATATTATTCTTCTTGTATGAGTTTGTATAAGTATAGAGCTCAACACAACAATCCACTGATGGAATTTATTTATTAAATATAACGAGATAATAATTTTTTTTGTGCTTTATTTGTCTTAGGTTTTAATATTTGTTTTTGTTGTATTAATTTTGGAGAGATTTGGAGTTACGGGAGGTATAGCCGTATAGGTTTGATTTGATATACGGTGTAAATGGTTTGGAGGCAGTTTGAGACAATTTAGAATGTTGACTAAGTAGCAGTTGAAGACACGAACGGTTAGACGGCCATGTGTGACTGTGTAGTTTGGCGTCATGTTACCAGGTTCGTTACATGGGCGTTACACGAGAGTGTTACAGGTTAAATGGGAGTTACACTAGTGTGTTTTACGTTCAAGGTCAACGTGGATTACATGGACGGGTCCAGCTTGCATATTAAAAGACATGACATGATAGTGTAGTTGCCCCGCAAACGTTAAAACTAAAGCAATTTTAAGGTTTATTGTGGTGACTTGGTATAAATCTATATATATTAGTTTGTACTTGTCCCTTAGATGTCTTTTAATAACTAAATAATAGAATAACTTATTTCTCTATATATGAACATAAATCACATTGATCGAACAACGTAAATCTCTAAATTTTCACTTGTGCTAGACATTTATTAGAATTCTATTTACTTTTTTTTATTAAAGTAGATTTAGAGTTCACATAACTATATTAAACCATGTTTTTGTAATTTTTTATTCAATTGAATTGAGATTATCCAATGTACTGGATTTTTTATTTGAATGTTGTTGAATTATCTAAAGAATATTCAACAACATTATTGTAAAAAGAAGAAGAAATATTCTTAATGCAACTTAATTATCTTTATAATGACTTTAATTTAGCTAGATAATTTTGTAGATAATCAAGAAATTGTCATTCAAACATGTTAGTTAATTGAAATGTTCAAATATTATAGTAAAAAGAAGAAAATATATTCAATAAATTATGGCTAGTTAGCATGCAATATTAATTTATGCATGGATTTAGCTGATCGTTATGACCTGCTACCCCACACGTAAAACTTTGGAGCTGCAGCGCTGATAATCATGCATATTTGATAGGACATGCACTGTTCTAAATGCTGACCGAAAACTGTTCAATTTTCTAAGATTAGTAGGGTGTTAATGCTTGCTAGTTACCAGTACCGATTGATCCTCCAATTATTATTGAGTGTGAAAATAAATGAGTTAAAAATAGTACTGAAAAAAAAAGCGATAATGGAAGCAGTAGGATTAAAAAATCGAACTGGAACCGAATCGCCCATTTTGAATTGACGGTTAGGTTAATTTTTAGAAGAAAAACTGAATTGGAATTGACGATTTCAAACCATTTTATACCTTTAGAGAGCAATGCTACGGAAAAAATATCCAATAAAAGAGGTGGAACCATAAAAGTAGACACGACAATAGATGACCACCCGTATCTTACTATTATCAGCTTGTTTTATATATGATTATTTGTCGACAAGAAGATAATTGTAGTTGTTACAGTTATATATATATATATATATAACTACAAAGATAAGAAATTGACTACACATTAATCCCAAAACAAAAAGAATGAAATTGGCCATGGGACATGCCTGTCATTTTCCCATAACAGAAAGGCTAGCTGGGATTGTCTCAGCTGGTTTTGTAAGGTACCATGTATAGAGATAAGAGCGGGACAGGAACAAAGAGACAAGGGGATTGGTCGATTCTCTTGCCGTGCATTTTTTATAGACAATTATTTTTATCGTGTATTTCTTTTAGCACCAATCTCTTATTTAATTTTTTCCTATATTATTTTTAATTCATATATTTTCATCTCTTAAAAATATTTATATTCAGTCATCATCAATTAGAACTCACAGGGACATGCTCAACAAATTTTAACGATTCCGAGTACAAGTTGGTAGGAATTCAAGGACATATGTCCTCAACAAATTTTAGTATAAACGTATTGCTTCGTACGTACATTACATGTCATGGAACTACCATAAGCAAAATGCCCAATGCTAAATTATTTAATGGAAAACAAAGTGTAAAGATAATTAAGAAAATCTTTATAAAAATTTTAGTTGAAAATCATTATATGTAGTGAGGAGATGCAAATAATCTATTTTGCGCAGCAAGTTGCTGAT
>CANYCX010610117.1:0-11443 GCA_948193385.1 Breynia disticha f. nivosa
ACCGCAACACGTTAATCCGTTTAATTTAGAAAGTTCCCTTTCAGTACCCTTAACCAATTTCTTTCCTCATTCAATTAATTTCACCACAACTATACCCATTCAAAATTGATCTCAACAATACCATCAATAGGGTCAAACAAAGCTTACATAAGTAGTGGAACTCGTAAAAGAAATCCCATCCGAAAACTCCAATCTCGTCGCTATTCATGGACAGTTTTCAAACCTTGATTTCGGACACCGCGTCTTAATCCTCAATCAGTTCTGTAGCTTCCTGACACTAGGGTTTCACGAAGAACGACGTCCTGGGGTTTTTCTCTCGAGCCAAGAGAGAGAAAGAGTAGAGAGAGTCATTTGGTGGTACTTTGAGGGAGAGAGAGTTAAGAGATATATAGATATAAACTTTTCGGTTTGGACTGTTTTACCCTCACCACTACAGGGTTATCTCTCTTTCGTCTTTTATCGTTTTTCTGTGGTCTAACCACCCTAAAATTTTAATAATTCACCAATTGATATTCTCTCAACCCAACTATTATTTAGTTTAATCGCGAAAAATATTCTACGTATTTTTAATACGTATTTTCATTTAAATATTAATTAATCGAAAATTTGAGGGTGTCACAACTAGTTAACCATATAGATCATTTGGCCTATAGAGAACGTCAGTTTTCTCTCTAAAAAATTATGGGGAATGATGGTGTATGATGACTATGGTTAAAAAAACCTTTTATTTCCCTCTCTTTCTTTCCCCATGTGATAAAAATAACCATGAAATTTGAATCACTGTATAAGTACACAACCACGACACTATATGTGTACTAGTTGAACTATGATCTTGTAATGTCAAGTACCCGTGTAATGCTTCTGATCAAGTACACTAGCAACAACAATGTTCGTGTAATTATACTTGTGTTCATGTAATAGTGCACCTGTCCATGTAATGTGGCAGACTCTTCCAAACTTACCACTTTCAACTCTGTTTTGTGTAAATTTTGTCCATAAGTCGTACGAGTCATTACCGATTCTATAAATGATTAAACAAGAGATAAATGAATTGTTTTCAATTATAAACACTCAGAATACATGCCAAAAATATGTATGATAGAGCATTTATGTAACATTTCTATTCTAAATCCCCGTAATTAGTAAAATAATTAATGAAAATGAATAAAATATAATTAAGAAATGTTAAACAGTACAAAGGACAACACAGTTGAGAACAGAAGAGGAATTATGCAGAAAACTGTAGAAAATGTTAGCTTATAGCTTACAGAATGAGGGGCGTGCTGGCTGGCACGAGGTAGTGCTAATTAGGAAGCAGATGCGCACGATTGCATCAATTAAAAGAACGGTCAAGTTTTTTTGAAAAAGGAAATGTCAACACGATGGGAGTGTTGAACAATACGGTGGGCATGTTGAGGAACACGAGTCGTGCTGATCAATAAAGGGGTCGTGCTGAGGTGTAAATCATGCAAGAAATTTAGAAATTGGAGTATGAGCTGGCATGCAGAAAATGGCACGGGGTGTGCTGATGTGAACACGGTCATGCTTCTCAACATAATTGTACTTAATCAAAACGAAAGCTTCATTTATGCAATTTATGAGAGATAAATTGAGAGAGACCAAAAGAGAGACAGACCGATAGAGTTAGATAGAGAAAAGAGATTGTGTGGTAAATTATTCATAAAAACAATGAATTGGATCTGCGCAGTAAGCCCGATATTGATATCTAAGTCAATATCGCAAAATTGCAAAGGTAATTCTTAATAATTATGAAAATGAATTGACGATATCTGCGCATACAAAAGAAATTAATATGAAAATGGTTATATTTTTTAAATGAATATGGAAAATGATATTGGATATACGATTGAAGTGCAATAGGTGTGCAAAGTGCAAAATGAAATGCGAATAGGTACGTGAACGCTGTTTATTTTATTGTATGATATGATGATATGGTTTTGGTGAGGTGATGCAAAGGTGGTAAATGATCGATCATTCGGAAACAGAAGTAGGGTGACGAAAGTTAGGTCCACGTGAAAAGGAGGTGGAAAAATGTTTTTAAAACAAAAGTAGGGAGACGAAAGTTAGGAATTTATTATGAATGAGAGCGTGTGAACACTGGTTATATAATTCGACATGAAAGCAACTTATAAAACAAATGATAAATGTAGCCATAGTTTTATAATTGACTATATAAATGATGATTATACAAATTGATGAATATATTGTAAACTAAACTAAAGATTACTCACTGAGCTAGCAAATCACGTAACTGCGACTTTTGTTTTAAGGTACAGGTAATGACTATGATAGGCGTCTGTATTATAGTATCGACTTATGTTATTGATCAAGTTGAACAACTACTACCCGATCCAATCTCTGTCACGCCCAGTTTTTAAAAACTTTTCTTTCAATTTAATAATAATTAAGGAAATTGGCAACTATTTTTTTCTTTTAAAAATAGTTCAACTTACCAAATAAATAAGCATAATAAATACACATATATTCATTTTAAAACCTCAGCAAACATAAGGTTATATACAAAACCATCGTAAACATGTGAAAGCTATGGCAATGGTTTAAAAACAATGCATGTACCATCTATCGATACTACAATTTGTATAGGTTGTACAAAAGTCAAAATGTATAGGAATCAAAAAATACTATGAGCCACGACCTTGGAGATGTATCAAACTTCTAATATCCACAAAAAACAAGAGTCATGCAGTAATTATCAACGCTAAGCACATTCATCACAACCAACAAACACGTGAGTAATTAATTACTCAGTAAGCGCTTTTAAAACACTTACCAAAATAGTTAATGCATAAGTACTCATTCTTTGTTATGTTTTACGTACATTATCCGATAGGCAATCATCCCTATTCAACCTCTATCATTGCTGTTCTTTTATTTGACCAATTTTAGTTCAGAAATTACCAGGAAGCACGCGTGTGCGCATAAGCAGGGCCCTCCTGCTCTTCACAGCAAAAGCCATTGTCTGGCACGAGCTCGTTCTAATTATTTCAGGCGTCCTGCTAACACACTGGAACTAAATCAGTAGACTAGCATGACCTATGTGTCACTTGGCAAGAGGTCCTGCTACAAACATATATAATCAATGGTCCGACACGAGGTCATGTCAGTAAGCCCCACCGTGCCAATCTACGAAATTAGGCAATTCACAACAATATTCTAAGCTAAGTAAATCCAATATCATTCAAACAACATCCAATATTTTTCCCTTATATTTCTAATCACAATATCATAATAGAACATGCCATAAACACCATTTTTAGCTATACCATATCAATCATTTCTCATATATCCTACAAGCTTTCATAAGCACATCCACCACATATAAATAAGTAACAATTCTATCTCATTAGCACGTTCACACAAATATCCACGGCATCATTCTTTCATATTCTTCATGTAAGATTTATTAACAAATAAGGATGAATGCATTATAAAATGATAATGCAAATCACATACAATGCATGCCCTGAGGTCTTCTATTTCCCTTGGGCCTAGCCTGATATTGACCTCTTCCTCAGAATTAGCCTCGACCCAGACGACATCAAGCTCTTGCTTAAACTTTACCTTGGGCCTAGCCCGACATCAAGCTCTCGTTTGAGATATCCTCAGACCCAGTCTAGTGTCAACACTCGCCCAAAATCATATGAAATCCAAGAATCATAAGAAATCCATTATGGCCATCATTTTATTCAATGCGTAATCATGCCACCATTAATAAGCATTTCACATAAACTCATATATACATTTTCTCATCCATCATCAATTCATTTATTACACATATTAAAGAAGCCATATAGTCTCATCAATAAATCATAATATCTCATTTGCCACTGTCAAATCACACACATTTCAACATACATTAAATAGTATCACATAAGGTCATTCATGTTGCAAATCATACATACAAGCTAAACCATGGCATCCAAGTCCAATTATGACACATTTTTGCAACCATTTGAAAACACAAGTAATAATTATCATGTATGCTTACCCATGCAGATGCAAGACATACAATGGTAAGTTTTGTCGGCATTTACCTCGAAATCCACAAAGTTAGGCTCATGGCTCAACTCTGATTCGGGTTTTGTAATTCACCTCCTATAACACAGTTATCACACAATGATATAAATAAACCATTCAACACATGTGAACCCCAAAGTCATTGATTTCATTTTCGAATAAATACCAATTTTTACACCATTTTTTTTAAAAGAAAGTATCAGAGAGAGAGAAAACTATAAAAGTAAGATTTGCAAACCATCAAGTAAGAACAAAAGTGACCATACACAAAATAAAGTTCAATATGCAAAAGCTGTGGAAAACGGTTTACATGCAATGTTTACATGTCAATCCTATAGTAACGCATGTATAAGGAAAGAACATTAACAAATTCCAACTAGGAGCTCAACCTTCAGTATCGCACGACTTAACTTCGGCGATCACATTGTCCCGTCACTAGTACCTGTCGCTCTGCACATATTCAACAGCAGAACAAAGATGAGTGTTATGTTAGTGCGCAGGGGAACCTTCGGCCAATACGGGTGTTCTCGTGAAACACAAATGCCATATTCGCGCCTCAATTTCCTAATGGCTCACTGTAGCCATGTCATAAAAAAGTTATTAAGTGTTTAATGTGTTAAGGAATCATCCTAAACCATTATCTCACTTTAGGTACTCATTAGCACATTATTCGATCTAAAAGTAGGTTTTTGGACCACATTAATGTATGTTTATCAAGCCAGTAACGTACGTTATTCATAAGTAACTTTTAAGCAATTTTCAGACAATAATAATGTATGTTAAGACAGACTTAACATACATTAATCTACATTAACGTACGTTATTGCCACACATAACGTACGTTAATGTGCTTCAGCAGCATTCTGCCCACTTTTAATTCATCAGAGACTTACACATTTCATACCATTTCAAAGCATATCAAGTCAACCCTATTAGCTTCCTAAGTAACTCTTTTAAACTTCTTATAACCACACACTACCTTCAATCAAACTACCTAATCATGACAGAATCATACACAAAAATCATATACATCGATCCATTTCTCTTCATGATCATTTTTCCACCACTTACCATCATATTTCACAATTATACATCTCATACCATTCAACTTAGTTCTCATTAACCCATTTTATATTTTTCATAACACAACAAGGCCACATAACTCATCTTTTCACCAGTAAATTCTCACACCTAATATAAGTCCTTATAGAACACACAATTCATACATCTTAACATGGTATACATAAACAACACGTTACCATCAATTCAACACTTCAATACTCGCACTATAATGCCCTAAATTCATCATTTAATTTAAAATTTTAAATTAAAATATGAAGGACAATACGAGTAAATTTTTTGCGAATTATTTAGAATAATAATTCGGGGGAAAATTATGAGAATTTAATTGAAGTAATTATCAAGCTTGACAAATAATAATTAGGGAATAGTTAAGTTGAGTGGAAAATACGACATTGAGTAAAAAGATGGAAGGGCAAAACTGTCCAATTTCATAAATCAATATATATAAACCCTAACTCTCCTCCTTTTTGACCACAACCACATGTCTTCCTTCCCACTCCTCTTCCACAACTCAAAACCTTTGGCAACCTCATTCCTCACGAAACCCTAGTCATCGAGAGGTCCGAAAGCGGTGGGTGAATGAGTCTCGGTAAGTTTTCCCACTTTATTCCTGTAATTTCCGTCATATTTCCTAACCCTAACTTTCTGACTCTATAACTCCTTCGATTGAGCTCTGATTTGAGCAAATGATAACTTGTTGGAAAGCTTATCATATCTACTATCAAGTAGTAACTTTCTTTTGTGTTAAATCATGGTTTAGGGACTTAGCACAATGCCCCAAAAATTAGCCCATTTTAAATTGAGAATAATGATTTTGGTTAGAAATGAAATATGTGTATGTGTTATTTGATTCCTTGCATATGCAGAGGAAGTTGTATGAATGTGGTTGAAACTAAAGTAACGAATGTTTCTATGTTCAAATGAAATTATAAAGGATGAGATGAGGTATGTTTAGGTGCTAAATAAGGTCAAATTCAATGTGGATTATGTTTAACTCATGTGTAATGATGTTGGAAAATGAAATAGATGCATGACATAAGTATAGTGGAAGTTAAGTTATGAGATCAGAGAAAAATGGAAAGAATAGAGAAGATGCAAGTTGATGTGTATTATGGTTGGTTTTAATCTTCATATATGTGGTAATTCAATGTTAATTAAGTTGGTATAATGTTTATTATAAGTGGTAAGCATATATGTATAAGTATATGCATGTTAGGAATCGAAGGAGGCCAGAAAATGCTAAGTGTTGCTGCTTGAATGCAAATACTGTATGCCAATGGACATGTTAACCTATGTTATTGAGGATTAATGTATGTAAATCCAGGAGTAAACATACGTTATTCATACTGGAATTCCAAAAATCTTCATTTTGTTGACATACGTTAATTTCAAAATAAACATACGTTATCGAGGGTCTGGACATGTCATTAAATGTCCGAAAACATTCCAAAGCGAGCCAAAAACATCCCACAACCTCCCAAACTATGTCTCAACTTTCAAACCACATTCCTAAGCCCTTCCAAACATCAAACCTACCAGTAAACATCATTTTAGCAGTGGATTAACAGTGATTCTACCCCTCTGATTGATCCCTCTTGATTATAGGGCAAAGGCAAAATGGGAAGAGGTAAGAATTTATGATTTGGGGTTGAATTGTGAATGAAATTAGCCACATTTGGTAGGGTTTTGTTGGTTTTTGGTTTTAGTTCATGATTCTATAAGTGTTTAACCCTAAAACATAACATATGGTGAGATTTAAGAGATTAGGGTTTTATGTGATTTTGGGAATTTTGGGAAAAATGGTAAGAGAGGTTGAAATATGGTACATTGTTTGTTAAACTATAGTAAATGTAATTGAATGTGTGTAGGAAACAACGACCAAAACCCGAATGGAGTCAAGGGAACGCAAGGTAAGTGCTTTAATGCCACTTACTTATTGTGTTTGGCTTGTTAATGGTTAATTCTTGTATGAATGATGATCTTAATGAAAAATGAAACTGAATTGGGGCTTGATAAGCATGTAAGTGCATGTTATGTGAGTGAATTGCTTACTAATGAAAGTGTTTTTACGTGTATAGTTCCTTGGTGATGATTGTTATTAGTTGTGTGGTTATGCTGTTGCGAAATGGGTTCTTTGGAACCAAATATGTGGACATTGAAGGTTCGCTTGTATTGTGTTATGTGTATGAAATGTATAATTTGAAATGTGGAATATGGTTGGTTTGGACATGGTGAGTTATGGTTGTTATGTTGCAAAATTTTGCGATGTGTGAATTATGAATGGGAAGTGAATGGCTTATAAAATGTTTTCTATGAGGTTTTCCCTCTTTATGAGCGTGGTGTAATTATGATATAACATCCTCGTCCCGAATCACTTGATTAATATTTTACATAAAATGTTTAGTAAAATTTAAAGTGTTTTAGAATTTAAGTGATGAAAATAAATGATTAAAAAATAAGTATACGAAAGGAGGACAAAAGGGTGATGAAAGGGTGCCAAAAATAGCCGAAACAAAGGACAAACACCTAGAAAGAAAGAGAACACGTGGTGGGGTGCCAAGAATGCGGAATGGGAGCGACCTCGTGTTCTTCACTGCCCACTCTGCGTACTCTTCTAATTGTAGGAAAAAAATATAAGTGTCAGATGCTTCTCGATTGCTTAGAACTTCAAATCCATTCCAAATTTCTACAGAGAAAAAGAGAAGTGAGAGAGGGAGATACAGAGAGATTTTTGCAGGTGGTGAGTGAGATTTGAGTTAGGAAATTGATTTGAGTTATCAAATCATTCATAGTTTTGAGCCGGGATCCCAACGGTATAAGCGAAGCTGGTAATAGTTTCTACGAGTTTTGTTGTAATTGTTTCGAGTTAATTCTTGCTAAAATTAGTTAACATAGATAGAATTGAGTATGAAATTAACTAAGGAATACGTTAAATTGAATTATTATTGATTCGATTACAGATAAGAACAAGGGTTATGGTTCCGGCTAGGGTTTATGAAATTGAGAGGTAAATTAAAGGAAATTGATAAGACATGAATTGAATGGATCGTTATAATGAAAATATAGATATATTGCTAATTATATGTTATTATATGATTGAAATATATTATAGGACGGCAGCGTAGCCGAGTCGGACGGGACGCGAGTTCGCATCAGTCCGACTACTTCAGCTGACAGGTGAGTATATCACACTATTTGGCTTTATTAAAATGAATGGTTTTAGATATATTTATTTACGATCGAATTATGAATGACTTTGAGATATGATTTGGTTTTATATGTTTGATTTACGAATGAGTTACGAATATGAATTTCACGTATGAAATCAGAAATGTGAATACAAGAATGAAATGAACACAAAAGATGAAACGAATCAATTATACGTGCGTACTGACCTGAGTTCTGATATGAAGTATATGATATGATTTATATGAAATGAAAAAGGAATCGTAAATACGATTCAAATGAAACAGTTATGCAATACAAAAAGGCATACGAAACAGGTACGTTAACGTATTTATGTTTTACATGATACATGATATGTGATATGATATGTGATATGGAAAGGTGATAAATGATCGATCATTGGGAGACCGGATTAGGGAGAAGGAAGTTAGGTCCACATGAAAAGGAGGTGGAAAACCATGTTTTCAAAACTAATTGGGAGAAGAAAGTTAGGATTTATTATGAACCAGAACGTTCAATTCCAAACATATACGAATCGAAATTAATACGACTTAAAAGAAAATATTTAAAGGAAAGATGATATAAATGAAAAATAAAATGAAAAAGGAAGATGAAAAAGATGGAGAATACGTATTTATCAAATAAGATTATTCGATATGTTTTATTCGTACTTTACAAAATGAGATTGACTAGAAAGTTAGCTTATATGAACACGATTGTTTGCTAGGTATTATAAAATGAATTAAAGATTACTCACTGAGCCCGCAACTCACGCAACTGCGATGTTTGTTTCAGGTACAGAGTTTAGCAGAGGTAGACAGTTTGATTACAAGTGTCAGAGTTACTTTTTACTACAGGTTCGACAGCTGCTACCCGATTTACTTCTCTATCTTCAGTTGATGCCATTAGGACTTTTGCATACATGTTTATATGTTACGATGTTGTTGTATGGCTTGTATACGTTGTATGTTGGGATTGACAGTAGATGATTATGACGTTGTCTACAATTTGTTGCTATTGTCATATATATATATATATATATATATATATATATACATATATATATATATATATACATATATATATATATATATACATATATATATATATATATATATACATATATATATATATATATATATATACACACATATATATATATATATATATATATATACACATATATATATATATATATATGAGGTTGCTTTGTTGATAGAGATCTGTTGAAAGATCTTATGATTGAGTTGCATGTCTACAATCCACCTGCAAATCAAATCATAATATATAGCTCACATTACGTTGCCTACAATTTGTTGCTATTGTCTACAATGTGTTAACTAATATGATCGGTATTCTAGGAATATAAGGGAATAATAAAGTTTGGAAATATCCGACCTACTGGTATGAAGCTACTTAACGTAACTTAAAGTTAAGGAAAACGTAATGTGAATGTTAAAGATATGAACGTTAAGAAAAGTTTTAAATTATATGTAATTAATACGATAGATAGAATAGGATGTTTTATATGAGATGAGTTATATGATTCTAAGTGTAAGCTTATAACGAAGTAGGTTTTAATGTGCAAATGTATGGTATTAGTGTCATTTGATGACTATGGTGATATATGTTTGGCTTGTATGCGAATATGGCCTAAGGGCACATTGGGAGTGTTAATGAGGTAATGATTTGTGTTGAGCTTTCATGTGCATGTTGCGAATGTTCTCATTGAGTGTGTTGGCTTATGCCATGAATTGGCTTATGTTATGATATGAATGTTGTGACATTGGTTATTCGTGATTTATGTGATGTTGATGACAGAAGATGGTCATGTGAGAAGAATGTACATATTCATGGTAAAATAAGAATTTCGTATGGAATTGGAATGCATGATTGGCATTTATTTACGACATTGTGAACATTTGCATGGGCACATTTGTATGTTCATGCCTTGAGATAATAGGGGTTTGGCCCAATTTACGTAAAGATGAGTGAAGTCTCTCTTTACGAGAAAAACAAGGGGTTTGGCCATATACGTAATGATGAGTGAAGTCTCTCTTTACAAGAAAATAAGGGGTTTGGCCCAAATATTCAAAAGGATGAGTGAAGTCTCTCCTTATACAAAAGCAAGGGGTTTGGCCCAATTTGAGAAAGGATGAGTGAAGTCTCTCCTTATATGAAAAGGAGCAGAGATTGAGTGAAGTCTCTCTCCCGCAAAGTTTGAGGCTCCGGAGCATTTCATTGTGTGGTTGCATTAGCATTTTCATAATGCATCCATTCATTACTTATGGTTGATGTTTTGTGAGAATTTAGAATGCTAAGGCATGTACAAGTGTATATGTTAGTGGAATGAATGACCTAATGTATGGACATAAATGATGATGTATCTATATAAGTTCATTCAGAACTTATGGATGCATATAATCTTGTATGGTTAAATGTAAATTGTATGAGTGGTATGCTCTAGTTGGATTGATGTTATGAGTGATGGTTTGATGATAACAAGATAAGATTGATGGTATGGTTTACCTTGTTATTTGAATAAATGAATATGGAATTGAATAGCTCGATGTATAAATATGAATGAGAGAATGTTAATGATGATTGTGTATGTGGATAAGATTGCAAAGAATGATTGATTCTGGGTGATGGAGAATGATAATAGAAAGGATATGATTAATGCATGTTGATTATGTGTTAGATTATATGGAATTGGGTTGTTGATGCAAAAATGTGAAGTGTTAATTAAAGTGATATGGAATGGTTTATTAAGAGGGTATAAGATTGGGATGCCTTCAAGTGTCAACGATCCTATGTGTGTATGATTTAATTGTGGTCTAATGAGTTAATGTTGATGATAAAAATGTTTAAAATGATTAATGATGGCATTGGAGTGTATAAGAAGGTTGAATAAGTGCTTAAGAAGATGGGTTGATATGCTAAGTGAAGAATAGAGTGTGTAAGTATGATATGTAATTCGGAAATGGACAGAATGCTGCTGAGTTGAAAATAACGTATATTTAGTGGGCCTAAACATACGTTAATTGAAGTTGAACATACGTTAACTTATGGTTAACATACGTTATTCATATCCTGGAAATGTGTTTTTGCATGT
>CANYCX010610184.1:0-27551 GCA_948193385.1 Breynia disticha f. nivosa
AAATCAACCATTTATCAACTTTTCCTTAAACTTCCCTTAAGCTTTAACCATATCAAAATTTATCCTAAACAAGATTACATTATCAAAATTATTTTCCTAATATCTTTTACATATTTACCATTCATTAATACATAATTTCAGCATCATTTTCCTTCCATCATCAACTATATGTCACCTGAGCAAATTCTAACTTCTTCCTCTCTTCCATCATCTTTTCTTCTTCAAAAATCATCCTAACATTTTCCTCATACATAAACCATTAATTTTAGTTTATAATCAAACAATTCCAGTGAAGTATTCATCCTAAGCTAATCATAAAACTCAGCCAAAGAATCCTCATCAACTTAAAATCAACCTAAAGTAAACTATCATCCTTCTTACCTTAACTTAGGATAACAAATTCTCAAAAGAAATCAACCAAAAATCTTCTCCTTGCACAGTTTCTTTTTCTTCTCTAATGCCCTGCTATTTTTCTGCAACAAATTTGGTTTGAGAATGTGTAAAATGCTTTGTTGGTTGATCGATCGATATCTTTATATTTTTTTAGAATTCTGAACACTGCGCGGGGTGGGAAGAAACTACGCGGTGTGGGAACGACCACGCTTACTTTCTGTCCACTGTGCGTACTTTGCTAATTCCAGATTTTCCAATTTTCGTCGATCATTTCACGTCAACCTTCGATCAACCTTTCGTATTCCTTTATATATTAACATTTAAACACATATTTATCGTCATTTTACGACGAAAAATATCCAGAATGTTACATAATCTTTATCAATATTTCGTCTTATGGTAAAATTAATCCATAACCATAGCCTTCATACATTTATACAGCTTCTATAAATGTTATTTTATGCCATAAGAATAACTAATGAAGGCAACATACACATATACAAGCAATCAGACTCGTCTATACTCAAATAGTCACATTTCATATTCTGTGGACAGTGCCAAACGGTTTGGCAAACGGTTTGGCCTAAACCGTTTGGCAAACCGTTTGCCTCTTCGGTTTTGGTTGACAATGAAACGGTTTGGGGAACGGATTGCCCACACCATTTCCCAAACCGTTTGGACCCCCTGATTTCAGCATTTTGCAATCCAAACACTTCAACATTTAATCCAAATCAATTCTTAACTTCATAATAACATTGTACCAAATCAAACACATAATTTAATCCTTCAATCATGGTACAAACACAAGACATTCCACTTCATACCCTTCCAATTATCAAAATAATTCACTAGCCAAATTAACCACTCATGATTACTCAAATATCACCAACCATTCACAATCATCTATTCACACATCAAACTCCATATTCATTCACATTTACACAAAACCTCAAATCATCGAGCATAACTCACATAACACAAACATCAACAACCCTTCATAATCACATTTCATCATATATTAATCATCACCTAAGGTATTCAATTCATACACATAATAACATGCTTAGGGAAAATGTGTTCATGTTACTTACCTTAGTAAAACACTCCAAGTTTCCGTCACGAGCCATCCTCGCCATAATCCCGAATTTCCTATTTTTGACATTATAACATATATTAATTCCCCAATCATTTCATTAATGATTAACATCAATGATTCGCTTAATTTCTTTAGTATTAACACTTTTTTCTCTAATTTACTCATTCTTTTCCTTAACACTAATCACCATTAATATACTAAACAAATTTCTTTAGCTATCCTTTAATGTCTCAAACAACCACCACACCTTAATCCTTTTAATTTATATGGTTCCTTTTCGAACCCCTTAACCATTCTCTTTCCTCATTCAATTAGTTTCACCGCAACAACACCCATTAAAAATTGATCATACCAACATCATTAATTGAGTCCAATGAAACTTACCTAAGTAATGGAACTCAGAAAAGAACTCCCGTCTCGAAACCCCTATTCATAGACGATTTTCAAACCTTGATTTTAGATACCTAAACCTGAATTTAAGACCAGAAATTGTTACTATAAGATAGTATATTCCTTAAGCTTCCAATCAAGCTATTATTTACTCAATTCCGAACCCAAACGGAACAGAAATGTGGTCGGAAAGTTAGGGTTTGAAATCAAAAACATTATTCACGAAATCAAAGGAGGAAATCTTACCGCAACTAAATCCTCAATCGATTCTGGAGCTGCTCGACACTAGGTTTCACGAAGAACAGCCTTTTCTAGGGTTTTTCGAGCTTAGAGAGAGAGTAAGGAGGAGAGAGAGCCGTTTGGGAAAAGTGTAGAGAGAGAGAGAGGGTTAAAGAGAGATATATATATAGAAATTTCATTTTGGACGGTTTTGTCCTCGGGCACTATTGGTCTACCTCCCCTTCTTTTTCTCTTTCTCCGGTGATCTAAACACCCTAAAATTTTTAATTATTCACAAATTTTCATTTATTCAGCCCAACTACTATTTAATTAAATCGCGAAATTTTTTTTTGTATTATTTATTTATTTATTTATTTTTACGTATTTTAATTTAAATGCAAATTAATCGAAAAATTGAGGGCGTTACAGTTCTGACTTCTTCTTTCCATTTCCACCTTCTATATCTTCTTCTCATTGCCACCTTTAACATTTAAATCTTCTTCACATTGCCACCTTTAACATTTAAATCTTCTTCCCATTTCCACCTTTAAGATTTATATCTTCTTCCTATTGTCACCTTTATCATTTCTATCTTCTTCCCATTGCCTTTAATATATATATCTTCTTCACATCGCAAACTTTAATATTTATTGGTCCAACTTAAAACATATCACAATTCCATTTTAGGTTACATACCATACGAACATTTAAAATAAACATACAATTAATCAAACAAATCAATCATCCATCGCAAAATCGTTTGTCATTATACCTTTTGTAAATTTTCCATTGTAATTAGATTCTATCAAAAATTCAACATGACCTTTGCCAAATATTATCATAGTAAATATCAAATAAATTCATTCAATCAATTGCACAACAATAACAAATAATCCATCGATCACAATAACACTTATACTATAGGCAACCATGACAATGGTGCAATCCCTGCAAGCCACATAAAAAATCTCACACTTTAGCCATTGCATAAGAATTATATGCTAATGTACGATATGAACATATATATGTATCAACATAATAAGCAATCAATATGAATTCCATTTTAATTATCTTTTCTTATGTGGTAGTAACTATAAAGCAAGGAATTTGATCATCAGGTTATACTCTCTTGGCTAACTCAGGTACTCAATACTACTTCTGTCCCTTTGACTCTCCTAAAAAATCTCCCAATATATTATAGAAAGTTATGCATCTTTAGACCAATGTAGAAATGCCAATAAATGTACGAAATTCCAATGAATGTATGAAATGTCAATGAATGCAGATTTTTTCTATGTTTTTTGGCTAACTTTAAACGGTCATAACTCCTTGATTTAATGTCAAATTATTCTATATTTGGACATGTTTTTATATTATATGTATAATAAAAATAATTCTTCTAGTATACCATTAAACTCTTTCTTTAACACTTACTTTTAAGCATGCCAACTTTTACTGCTAGTTTTTATTAAAATTCTATCTTGTTTTATTCTAAATTTGAAAACACTGTGAAATCCTTATAATTAACACTTTGACATAGGAGAATTTTTGGACACATATTTCGTTCTGTATAATTCAAAATAATTTTTATAACCCAAATGACTTTCCACCGCATCAAAAAGTTAAATTCTGTCTTAGTTTACCATTTTCAACTTAACTCACTCATTTCAAAACCAAATTGAGTGATTCTATTTGTTGTGGTTCAGTAACATTTTCTAGTTTCTAAATTGATATGGCTTGTTAAAAAATTCATCGTACACAAATACAACTATTAATTACAGTCACTATCTTATTTTTGAAAAAAAACATCAAACTCTCATGGGGTCAATTTTCCTTCTCTTGCAACAAATCCAGGATATAGAAATAAAAAGTTCAATATAATTCAACGTCTAGAGGTAGTTTTAAAAAATATGACCTTTTGATGCAAAAATAGAAGCCATACGAGTTTAGATACTTACTTTGATTCGGCTGGGTTTTCGAATGAATTTCCTATAAAATATGAAGAAGTACTTTTGGATTCTTGTTTAGGATGAAGGGAAAGGAATTCCACAGGATTAGGTTCATTTAATTTAGGGATTTTATTTGGTAATAAAAGAAATCAGATTTGTGTTTATGTATGATTTATTTTTTTGTAATTTTGTATCTTTTATACTTTTCTTTCACTTTAGTCCTTTTTCTTTTAAACTAACATTTCTTGCTGTTATTTCTTTTTATTATATAATTTTACAAATGCATTTGAATGCCACACAAATGCAAACAATACTTCATATGCTTATGAATGGAACTATGTACAAAATCTAGATTTTCAATATCTTTTGTTGGCTTTCTTTTGTCATTTTAGGCTCTTTTGTTCTTTTCACCATAATCCTTTCTCTATAACTTATATAATTCTAAAATTTGTATGTGAATCTATTTTGATTTCTATTTCATTCGTTAAATAATTTAATGAACAGACACTCAAATATGTTCTAATGATATGCATGTTTATTCAATGAATGCTAGTTTTTAGTTTCATGGTCTGTAGGTTTGAGATTTGACAAGTTATTTACTTGTATGACTATTCCTATGTTCCATATTTACGTAGGAACATTATTTAAATTTCATTTATACAATAATGCTATTGATTTCATTATTTTGAATAATTTTATGATCACTTACAATATAAACATTTTTATGGCAATGCATTGCTATTCAATAGGGTTGTGTTCTAGACTTGAGAAATAACCAACCTATCTATTACATGAATACAAAAGTGATAAATCACAAGAAATTTATCCTACCTACATTTGGCATTATATTTTAGTCCATGCTAATGAGAAACACATCGAAAGACTTCATGAAGAAGATGTCCCTAGTTCATTACACCTTGAGCCTTATAATACATGTGAATCTTGTCTATATAGTAAAATGGCTAAAATTCCTTTCAATAAGTCAAGCAAAATGCATGTGAGATTTTGGAACTAATACATAGTGATGCATGTGTATCATTAGGTATAAGAGCTAAAGGCGAGTTTAAATACTTTGTGACCTTAGTAGATTGAATTAATGGATATGGTATGAATAATAAATCCAAAACTATTAGGAACTTTTAACAGTTTAAGAATTAACTAAAAAACCGCCTTGACAAATGTTTTAAGCCATTCAATAGGATAAAGGTGTTGAATACCTAATTCAAGAATTCAATAACTATCTCAGAGAGTATGGAAGGGTTTCACAACTCTCTCCTTTAGAAACACATTATGTAATGACATGTCAAAAATGAGAAATTGAACTTTTCTTAGCATGGTTCCATATATGATACCTTATGTTATTCTTCCATTCTCATTTTGGAGAATTGCCCTTAATATTACTATTTTTCTATTGAAAAAAACTCAAATGAAAAAATTTAAAAAGATTCCATTTGAGATATGGGTGAGCCATAAACACGTTATGTCTTTTATAAGGATTTGGATTTATGAGTCATTTGTTAAAAGATTAAGTATGGACAATATACTATCCAAAATTGAAAAATGTTTACTTGTTCGTTGTCCCAAAGAAATCAAAGGATATTAGGTTTATGTTTGAAATGAGAACAAGGTGATTGTTGTTTGTAGAGATGTTTGCATAAAGAAAGAGTTCATTCTTAAAAAAGATGTGGGAGAAAATTAGTGATAGAACCAAATATATACATTTATTACACTCACTTCCTATTTTATATTTATGATATTTTCTAAATAAAACTTACAAATATAGGATCTAGGATCTTTTAGACCTATTTTGTTTTATCTTAGGACATGCAAAGAACATGAAGATTAACTAAAGAATTAGTAAAGAAAATGTCACATCAAGGTAGACACAATGCATGCCATTAATTGTAGATGCAAATGAAGGGTGCTATGTACTTTTAAGTGAAGGATTTTTAGGTCAAAATGGTTGTCACGTTCGTAACACCTTTGAGTCAGAAATTGAGACTCCAAACCACCAAACATGGCAGCCCTTCATGAAACAAAGTTATGGAAGTTTGATAGTCACGTTCGTGACATCTTTTGATCATGAATTAAGGCTTTCATGAGGACCAAACATGATGCATTTTTTAAATAAAGTGGGGAAGTGTCATGGTATCAATATGACCCTTCATGTGGCATGAGTTGGAACTTCTAAGAGACAAATGTGACTTAATGCTGGAAGTAAAATGAGGGTAGCAAACCATCACAAACATGACTCCTTGTTAGTCACGAGTATAAGAGCAAAGATTGCATTCGTAACTCATTTTTAGCATCATTTTAAGGCAGCCACAAGCCACAAATGTGAATCTTTGTGTGTCATAAATTAAGGTGCAAAAGTGGCATTCATGCCACAAGTTAATGAAGCTTTTTAGAGGCAGAACACTAGTCACCATTTTGACACATTTTCTCTTGATGAAGCTTGCATAGTTGGCAAATGTAACTCAATTTCATGACAGTAATGATGGAGTATTTAATAGTCACGAATGTGACCATTTTGTGTCACATGTTTTGGCCTAAAAATCCTGTTTGTTACACTCCAAAATGTACTAAAAAGGCCTTATTTTAGTGGTAACATAAGGGGCATTTATGACTATTCATAAGAGCTTTATTTATGGCATATAAAGGTGTGTTGAGAGGATTTTAGGGAAGGGGTCTTTAATCCCCACTTAGTGCAGAGAAGAGTGCTTGGAATGACGTTTTTTTTGTTTTCTTTTCTTTATATATCTTTCATTTTCCTTTTAATTGATGTTTGATCTAGCCATATTAGATTAGAGTTTTTGTTGGGTTTTCCATGATGTAATTAGATATTAATACTTATTTTACCTGGTTGATATAGTGAGGATTGTGCTTGAATGATTTATCCTTATCATTCAATGATTGTCTAATTGATTACTCTTCACAAATGAATGATTGAATGGACAAGTGTTGTTGATTATTATTAGCAACACTATTTTAGAGTTGCAAAAGCATAGGTTTAGAGACTACTAAATCATTAACTTGAATCCATGTTAAAAACTCTTTAAAGTGACAACTAGGATTAAATATTCATGGTTTTCAATTAATCAGTTTTTTTATATGAACAACTAATTGCAATTGTTTATTGATTGTTTGTTTCTACTAGTCCTATTCAAGAGTTGTAAAAGCCTATGTTTAGGAAGGCTAAATCAAATAGTGTTAGGGCTTGTTTGGATAGAAATATACTAATCAACCTTAATGTGTTTTATGAAGTGCAAGTAACTATTACATTGTCTAGTTTTGTGTTTCACAAAATCAGAACACTTGCTAGTGTTAAGGATGCAATTAGAAGCATCTGGAAAGAGACTTCTAATTAGTGTTAGCACGAGAACGCCATTATTAACCACAAGTCAACTAAGTAAACAAGCTAGTTCTTTATTGAAATCTAGGAAAGCCCAACACTTTTTTTATTTGTTGAGTTTTATCTACATTTGCTTGCTTTTACATTTATTATCTAATCAAGAAACCAAAAATCCTTTCTATGTTTATAGCTTTCCTTTATTTTAACTTTTGCACGAATCAATTTAAATACAAAGTTCCTCAAGAGATCGATCCTAGAAGGCATTATTCTGTGGTAAAACTACACCAAACTAGTGCCAGATACTACTAGCAAAAAGGAGACATTGGAGACATTGGAGGTAGAAAACAATCCATAAGAAATAGTGGGAGTCTCTTCTTCAATGCAAAAAATTAGAAGGACTAGTAAGGTTTGTCATGGGCGAATAAGATATGGATTTCTTATTAGCAACAAAAACGATGTTGAGCTGGTCCATAATTTAAATAAGTTCAATGATATGCATGTTTACTTATAAATGCTTTAATATTAGCAATTTTTTTATTTTTTTTGGCTAAATTCTAATGACCATAACTCTCTCATTTTTAATAATTTTCCTTTGGATATTGGATATGTAATTTTTCTATATGTATGTTAAAAATAAGTCTCTCTAGAGCCTCTTTAAAAAAATCTACTTTTTTCATGTCCCAAATTTGATTTCTTGTAACACCCCAAAAAAATGTAACATAAATTATATAAAAATTGGTAAGGTTTATAGTAGCAAACGACCTAGGGAACAGTTTGCCTCAATCGTTCCCTAAACTGCTTTCATTGTAGACAAAAAGTTAATTTTGTGCGGACAGAAAACTGAAATGGGCAGGAAAACAGTTTGGGTAAATCGTTAGCCAAACTGTTTTGACCTAACATGTTTCTAAAATAGACCCGCATGAGACATTTGTTAAAAAGAAACAAAACCCTTAACTAGCCACCCAATTCCTTGCTTTTCCCCATCCTAAAAACCTTTCAATCTAAGGTCTAATAACACTAAATCTAACCCTAATAACCCTAGATCTAGTAAATTTTAGCTTAAAGAAGGAAGTGATTAGCAATTCTCTTTAGAAGGGTGAGGTAAGCTCTAACTCTAAGTTTAATTCTTATGAGATTTGGGTCTAAGGTTAAGAAAATGGGTGTGCGTTGGATGAGTTAAGGGAAATGGAGGTAATGTGGGTGATAATGAATGATGTAACCAAAGTTTATGAAGAGATTAAGATTTTAGGGTTTTAAAAATTTGGGGGTTTTGTTGATTAAGAGTACGAATAAAGAAATGTAGTATGTAAAAATGATTATTGATGTGATATGATAATGAAACATTGTAAGAAATATCCTTCGAGGTCTAGATCAGAGTTGAGCTGTGAGCTGACTTTGCAGGATTCAATGTAAGTGCATTGAATCATACTTACCTTTGTATGTCTTGCATATGTGTGGTTAATTATAGTTGGATAAATGTATATTGGTTGCAAATGATAAGATTCAGGGTTAAAGAATTACCTTATTTAATTACTGTTTTTGGGCTGATCCTTTCTTAAATCCTATGGAAAAATATTTGATTATGATATACGATTAACTTAAGAGGATTTTTAGAAACTACTATAGAGTTTAGATATGCCAATTGCTTTTGTGAATGAGAAAATGGGCTAACTTTTTTCCTATTTATAAGTTTTTAATTTTTAATTTCTCAACTTTGCATTTATCATTTACTTTTGGTCATTTAAATTTAACTCTAACCTTTCTCACCCTTGTCTCTAGTCTTTATTTTAATTTTTTTAATTCAAATAAGAATAAATGAAACTATAATATATCTCAAATAATGTAATTATTAATGTAATGCATGTTGATTTCTTTTGCTTTTAGATCTTGAAGATAAGATTTTACGTTTTGTTTCCACTTACATTTACAATACTAACGTTGTTTCATATTTTATTTTGAAACTCAGCACATGGATTTGTTTTATGCATGTGGAATGGAAACCATTTCTTAATGTGTTTACACAAACATTTACAATGGATTCTGATACAATGTTTTTTATATTTTAAAAATCATAAAAAAAAATTTGGCTGTCATAATATATTTGTACTTTAAATACTTTATCACAAAGACTTGAAGTACGTCCAAACATGTGTGTCTAAAGAGATGAATCTTTGACAACTAGTATAGGCTTATTTTAGTTAGAGTGTTTGGCCCATGATTTGTAACGTTTAAATTTCTACACTTATACATGATTGAAAGCAAAATTTGTACATTTCAAAGCTACAAAAAATAGGATTAATCCTAGAAAATATCATGTGTTGAAACTACCTCCCTATTTGGCAACTTCTCAAGGCATCAATCGTTGAAACACATGCACATTGTATATGTTGGTGTGTATTAGACTATCTTTGTGATGCAAGGCTAGGACAAGACTTAACACCCAAATTTTCATTTAATAAAAGTTAATTAATACTTATAATAATATTAGTACTAAAAAATAAAAAAGTTTTAGATGAAAAATCATGGAAAATACCCAACTGTTCAACTATACAACCATGCAATTCAATCAATAACCATGTACTGCATCCTTGTAATGTCACCAAAACCCATAAAATGAAGAAAACAGAAGAATAGTAATTTGATCCATAAATTACATGACACTGAAAATCACATGGATAATGATGACCGTGTAGTTGAACAATGAGGAATAAAAAATGTTATTTCATAAGAGGCTTGCTTTTAGGTGAGTGAGTCTAAGCCAGAACACCCACACTCCCAAACACTTACCCATAAACCCTAAACCCTCCTCATCATTAAAGAATCCTTTACTCTGCCAAAAGCATACAATATATCTTCCATAAACATCTATGAATAGCATCCACATCTTAGGCACACATCTAATCAAGGTAAGAATTTGGGTTTTTTATTTATGTTGATTAATGTAAGTCAATGGTAGAAATTATGTGATAGTCTATATTAAGGATGAATATAGTATATGATGATTGGGTTGTTTGTTGGTTGGTTAAAATGGATGGAATTGATAAAAATAAGGATGTTATGGTTTCTTGTGGATAAAGAAATATGGAGAAAGCAGTGGCATTTCATTGGAAATGGTGAGAAGTTAATGAGTTTTGTGTATATGATTGTTGAAACATGTGGGAAATGGTTTGTGTCAAAAAATAGAGTAAAGATGAAGTAGGAGGAAGTTGGGTTTTAACGATTCAATAATGGGAAATGAGAGAAAAGTGCTAGGTTGGTTACATTAGAATTGGATTGTAAAAGGAAAGGTGAAAGCTTGAATTAAAAGAAACAAAATTTTTTGATTATGATTGATTATGAATAAAGAAAATATAATTTTGATAGAAGGTAGAGACAAAGAAGATTTGGAGCGATTATTAGATATACATGTTTAGTAGGATTAAAGGTAAGTGTATACACAACACTTACATAACTATATATTGTATTGTCTAAAATGTTAATCTGTTGGTTGATGTTTACTTGAGTGGTTATGGAAATGGGATTGATATAAATGATACTGTGAGTGTACATGTGTTTAGTTTATGTTAGTTGAGGAGGTTTGATATAAATGATGAGAATTTTGCATGTTGTTTGATATGTGATATGTGTTATGCACATTGGCAATTGCTTGGCTGTTTAGAAATGAAATTGTTAAATTTTTCATATGAAATGAATAATTTGGAATGTAAAGTTGATTATAATTACTGACACCAAAATGTTTGGCCGTTATGTTATGGTCTCACTCACACATTCATGCCATCATATTAAATTGTGCATTAAAGGAAAAGTTGGCACATAAGTTTGTAGAGGTGAAATTGGTGCACAAGATATGCAAAGGAAAAATTGGCGTAGAGGTATTATGACATCAAATGGATGCAAATATTTGATCAAACTTGGGCGTCAAATGGATGCAAATATTAAAATGTTCCAAGATTGTAAAATTGGCAATAAATAGATGCACATAAAATTGTTATGGCCACTATTGAGAGCCAATGAAATCGTTTGGCATCAAATGGATGAAAAATTTTATAAATGATCATTAAAGTATTGAGAATCATGATGTTTATATGAGATTAAAATTGATGTTGAAAGTGATAAGGAATTGATGTTGTGGGAATGAATTGAAGAATTTTTTTTTTTAAAGAATGTTGGACATTTAATTTTTTTATGAAAATTGTTCCTTTTTGTGGAAATTAATTGATGATTTTGGATTTTATTCTGATTTCTAGTAAATTATGAATTTGGAAGGAATGATGAACTTGACATCATCATTTTTTGATGATAATGTGATGAATTAAATGAAATTGTTAGTGAAAGTGTTTAATTGAAGTTTGTTGTGTGTTCATATCATTGAATGATTGTAAACTGTGTCTGTTGACGACCTAGATTGTGTAAATAATTAATTGCAATAATTTATGGTCATTAAGAACATGTTAACTTCTTTAAATCTTATGGGACCACCAAATGGACAAGTACTTGTTTGTGTAGCATTACACGGGCAATGAGTAATTCTAATGAATTGTTTATGTAACATTCCAAGCAATTACATGGAAATTTTGCAAAATTGTAAATTTTATAGACTGGGGAAAATTAGTGAAATATCTGTGTAGCGATACAAGTAGTTGTAAAGACATCCATGTTAATGTTCTATATGGTTACACAATCATTAAAATGTCCCTGTAGATTACATGTCTAGTGTGTAATTTGTATGATATGACCAACTAATGTATGCCTTTCTAAGTCTTTGTACTCATGTTTTGTTTATATACCATCTAAATCGATTAACGACTGTTAAGTATATTTTCCTTCTATAATATCCACTTCACATTTTGAGATAATGAGTAAAAGGTTTTCTTTCTACTTTTTTTCCTTGAAATGTTTCCTTCTTCAATTTGATATTTTTATTTTTGAAAAATTTTAATCTACAAAATAAGTTCTTAAACAAAACTTAGGGTTTATATTTGAATTGTAAAAAATACTTTCTTCTTGGTTCCACATACACATACGTTAAATACTTAGTATCTCTTAAGACTTAGAACATATCGTGTGTGTATGTATGTGTGTGTACATATATATGGATATGGACTTGGGTTTAGTTTTATTTGAATATGAATTTTATTAGAAGGATTAGTTAACGGTATAATGATGAAGATTGAAGTAAATTATAATATCAATAAATTATTAGTTAAATTAGAAAATAAAATTTGGCATCACATAAGACTTTTTTATGCCCTAATCTTGCTAAAGAGAGGACTATGCCTGATGCACACAAGTTTAGGTTGGAGTTGACAAATGTTTGTAATTGGATTTGGTCCTTATCTTATGCAATGAAAATGGGATTTGTGCCTCACATGATAGTGTTAATCTTATATATCAAAGATTCATACTTGATGCATGATTGGAATGCGAATTCTTACATAAGTAACTTAACCTTTTAGGTTTACAAGCCTAAGCTGGATTATAAGGTTATTATGAAAAGTGTATTGTTTCCCTAAAGTTATGTGAACCTAAAGTTAAGAAATTTAAGAGCTTATCTAACTTTATTGTTTTCTTAAATGGGTATAAACTATGTATTCTCATTATCATTAATCCTTAAGGATGTAAACGTTGATGGTACAAACTTCGTTTATTATTCTACAAATTTGAGAATTATTCATAAAAGAGAAGAAACTCAAAGTGTTGAATCGATCATTGCCTAATGCACCTTTGAGGACTGCATAAAAAATACACGAAATGTCTGTGAGAAGTGAATAACTCTAATGACATCACATGTCGCATTCTTGCCTCTATGGTCCAGGATTTGCAAAAGCAATTCATTGACATGGAGACATATGAGATTTATGTTGGTCTTAAAGAGATGTTTCAAACATAGTCTCATCATGAGAAGTTTATTATAACAAAAGTGTTTATCATTTGGAAGATGGCTCACAATATCATGTGGGAAGCCATGTTCTTAAGACAAAAGGATACTTGGATTCCCACATTCTAATATTAGGATACTTCACCGATAGTTTTAATCCTTTAGTGATGAGCTATTACAAGCACAAGATAAATAATTTAGTCATTGAGCTTCATAAAATGCTAAGGATGGTCGAGGAAATATTCATAAGAAAAACAACATGTTACTAGTGCAAAAAAGTCAATCTCGAAGGATGGTACAAGCACAGGTAATGGGAAAGCTAAGATGCCCACAACCTAGTTTAAGGGGGGCAAAATTAAGTCTCCAATATAAGAAAAGGATAAGAATTTCAAGCCAAAGACCAATGACGAGAAAGAAAGTGCGTGCTACCATTTTAATAAGATAAGGCATTAAAAAAGGCATTGGACTACCTACTTGAAAGGGATAAAGAAGAATGGATATATGGGCTCATCTTCATGTATCTTAATCTTAGAAGTTAATCTCTTTATTTCAAATACAAGAGTATTGGATACTAGATGTGGTTCTCACATTTTTTAAATGTGATGGGACTAAGAAATAATGGGGGTTGACTAGAGGTGAAGTCAAGCATATAGTTGGAAGTGGAACTCGTGTGGTTTCCTTTAAGACTAGGAACTATGACTTGAATTTACCTAGTGGATTAGTTATGTTGTTGTATAATTGTTTCTATGTTCCATCTTTATAACATTATTTAAATTTTATTTGGATAATAATGGTTTTGGTTTTATTATTTTGAATAATATCATGACCACTTGCAATAAAGACATGTTTAATGGAAATGTTTTGCTATCTAATTATCTTTATGTTCTATACTTGAGAAATAACCAACTAATCTATAATTTGAATACTATTGGGAATTGGTCATTCCTAAGGATGACCTCTAAGGTGTGGAATTTTAAATTTTTTAGGCTAACCTTTAAACAGATTCTTTAAAGCATAATAATTCAAGAATTAGATCAAGAAAAATTTCCTTCTTTCTTGGTTATGAATAAGTGTATAGGAGTGTTGATGTTGAGGGATTATCCTTGAGTTAATCCCCTCTAATCTCACATAGGTCCTTATTGAAAACCTAAAAGACAGAGTTATGAAACCAAAATCATATGTACTTACTATCGCATTAGCATTACAACCCTCAATTTGTGTATGATATGTGTGTAACCCTAATGTGCTCATGTTGAAGTCTATTCATAGACTCCCATAGTTCATCAGTTATTGTCTCAGTTAATTGCATATATATATATCTAGTTTTTATTTTTTATGTGCAAGTGAGTCACCATTTAAGGGTTTTTGCACTTTTACTTATTCAATTGCAAATATACCTCAGTTTTGTGTAGATAAAGTTAATATATAGTTTACATCAAATTGATATTTAGCTTAAAACGATTGAAAAAATTTATATAAGTTATTATTTAGAAAAATTATAAAAAATATAACAATTTATATAAATTAAGTTAGAAGTTTATATTAAGTTTAAATCTATGATAATAGATATAAATTTATACATAAATATGTTTAAATCTATATGTAAAATTTACATAAAGTTTATATGAAGTTTATCTTAGGTTTATATGTACAAAAGTCCATTCCGTACAAAATGTAATGAAAAAAAAGTAAAACCTACTATTCTGAAAAAAATGTTTAAAATTTCTATGATTTGACAAATAAAAAAGAAAAAAATAGTGTACTGTGTAATTAACAGAAACTCAAATGACTTATGAAAGTCAATTAAGCATGATTTATGGGGCTTGTAGGTGGGCCACACGTGTTGGCCATCAATGTTTGGGTTGTAGCCTAAAATTGTCTAGTAACTCCTTCACACACCCATATATTTTTGTATTTTGAACTTCACAAAAAAAATTACTTGGGTTGTGACCATGAGGTCTAATCCAACAGACTCATAATGACATGACCTACGATTCAATATGTGGGTTTAGGCTACTAGAGTTGCAATTTTGGCCCGATAGCCTATTATAAAGCTACTGGTCAAAATCCACCAACAATCACAATATATGTCCTTGCATTTTGATATTTTAACTTTATGAAAAATCTACTTGGGCTATGACCTTGAGATTAGGCCTAGTAGAATTATGATAATATGCCCTACTGCTTGGTACCATTTCTGTCCCAGAATTTTTGGGTTGGAAAATTAATGCTTAGTCCATACAACCAAAATTTCAGGCGTGGCCATTTGTCCTTAGGATTGACTTACCAGTAAAAATTATTAACCTTTTATGGGCTTCATAATTAAATCTAATTTAAAACTTGTTAATTTTTTTGCTTAGTAGACTTGTATGATCCTTTGCACTTTAGTATCGTGAGAGTATATGACATGGGTTAAGTCATTCTTATTTAACATTATCACTTTTCTGAACTCATAAGTGAAAAGGACCATAAACAGATTATTGATTTACTTTATTGATAAACCTTTTTTTGGACAAAAACATACTAGTTCATAAATCAAATGACCAATGATATCATCTCTATTTTGAAAGTAGCCGCCCATTCACTTCTTTGTTGTTACTTTAGCATGGACTAGGATATACCCAGACACACCTTATTTGTAGCCTAGTTTCAAGCCATGTTTGACATTTGTCAAATTATACTAGAATGTATATATCATCCAAGTGTGTTTTTGTGTGATTAGAACGCCTAACGTGTGCTTTGATTTTTTCCAGTCATATAAGAAATCTACTATGGTTAGGAAACTTGGGAGGTTCTTACTAAGATCTTTTATTAAATCACCTTTGTATTTAACCAATAGAGATTTTGAAAATTATGAATTAATTTGCCCAAAGATGAGGCAAGGCCTCCATTCATCTTAATCTTTTCTAAGTAAGAAGTACAATGCCTACTCCAATACCTAATCTTGTTACAATAGTTGCATACATTGTACTTCCCATCCTTCATCTTAGATTCAGATTTCTTGTCATCCTTCTCCTTAGGGGACTTAGTGTTATTTCAACTAGGTTTAGGCTTTTTGTCTTTTCTCTTCCTCTTGCTTTTACACTTTTTAAAGATCGTCTTTTTGCACTAACAATATGAGATTTGCCTTATGAATATTCTCTTCGGCCTTTTTGAGCATGCCATAAAGCTCAATGACTGAATTATTCATTGCATGCATGTAGTAGTTCATCATAAATGGATCAAAGCTATCTGCTAAAGATCCTAAGATGAGATCATTTGTGAGCTCATTGCTCACGTGGACTTCAAGACTCTAAAGGGCATCAAGATACCTTTCATCTTAAGTACATGACCCATAGGTGTACTTAGATCCATCTTGAAAATGATAACAAAGTCAAAATCCTAGGTCATATTATGATTTTGTATTTTTGTCTTAAACATCATGTCTAATTAAAACACAAAATAAATTTTCATAATTTTAAGGTATGCAAATGTCTAAGACATAGTCCAATCATGATTCATGTTTAGTTTAATCTACTTGCCTAATCAAACACAAACATGTTTTCCAATTTTTAAGGTGTATGCACAACATACATGACATACTTCCTCAAAACAATCAAACATGTCATTTTACAATCGTAAATCAATTATGAATTATGTAATGTTTAACTATCTATTTTAAACAAAACACATACTTGTTCTTCAAATTTGTTGGTTGTGCACTATGCGTGGCATAGTAAAAACTAATTCTTTGACTTTGATCATAATTCAAAGGCATAATCCTTAATTATTTCAAACAAAAAAACACAAGAATGTAGAATTTTATTTTAAGGCAAAACCAATAAACCATACATCAATCATTAAATCCAACAAAATTCACATAATCATTTTGTGCAATCTTTTAATTGGTTTATAACAATTTTAGGTTTATAGTCATAACCTAAAACATGAAAAACCCAAATTCAACAATATTATATATCATGTGTTTGATACCACTGTTGGAAATTGATCATTCTTAAGGCTAACCTCTAAGGTGTAGAAAAAGTTTTAGGCTAGCCTTTAAATAGAATATTTAAACAAAAAAAATTGATGAATTTCATTAAGAAAATTTACCTCTTTTCTTGGTTGCGATTCACATGTATGTTGATGTTGATATACCACCCTTAAGCTACTCTCCTCCATTCTCACATTCATCCTTGATGTGTTGTGCAGAAGCCTGGAACTTAATTTTTGACTCTTATTGAGAACCTAAAAGACAAAGTTATAAAGCTAAAATCATTTGTACTTATTATCATGTTATGCTATCGTGCCCAAATTTTAAATATCATTTTTAATTAAATAAAAATTTTTTCAACCATTTTTTTTCTTTTTTAAATAGTTCATCAAACCAATATAAATAGGAAAGGCGGAAATAAACATGCATTAAAAACCTCAGCCAATGTCCAACCATGTACAAAATCAAGCTGTTAGAAAGCAGAAGCTATGGTAAAAAGGGTTTCAACATCAATGCATGTAAATCCTCTACCTATACCAATGTTTGTATAGAAATTTACAAAATGCAAATGTGTAAAATCCATATACTAGGAGCCACGACATTGAAGATGTATCGCACCTTTAGTATCCACACAAAAGTAGAGTTATGCAACAATCTATCGACGCTCTGTATATTCAATACAACTAGCAAACACATGAGTAATTTTATTTAGTTAGTAAATGCCTTTAACACACTTACCAAAGTAGCTAATGCATAAGTACTCGTTCTTTGTTATGTTTTGCGTACATTATGCAATAGGGCAATCATCCCTATTTGACCTCTATCATTTTTGTTCTTTAATTCCACTTTAATTAGGCAATAGCCTTTAATACATTATCGAAGGTAAGAAATCATAACTCCTAACCATTCCTAATTACCAAGTATTAGGACTATTGCTGTTTCTCTTTCTCTTTTCAAGACGTCTTGTTTTACACTATTTAGTGCACGAGAATGGGCTGGAGAACGGTTTGAGAAAACTGTTCTCTAGGCCATTCTATTATTCTAGCCAGGTTAGTAAGACCAAACAGTATGGACAATGGTTTGAGCAAACTATTCTTCAGGCTGCTCTATTTTTCTATCCAGGTCAGAAAGACCAAACGGCGTGGGGAATGGTTTGGGTCAAACTATTTTCCAAGAAGTTATAACTCCCTAGAATCCCCTGAAAATAAAACGGCATGGGGAATGGTTGGGTGAGCTCGTTTCCCAGCCCATTTCGACTTGCTGTTTCAAGAAAATCGCAGTACTTAACAGATAACACTTACTTAACACTTTTTTAACAAACATGCCTCATACACATATCAATATCATTCACACAACATCCAACATTCTTCCTTTAGATTTCTATCCACAATACCACATCGAGACATTTCATACACGTTATTTTTCAACCTCATCAGAAGTAATAGGAAATTGCATGTTCATGGAAACTTTCCACATGTTCACATGTACACAAATCCATAGCATTATTCCTTCATTTTCATCACGCAACATAGATGGCAAGTAAAGATGAATGCATTATGCAATGCAAATGCAAATCCATGCAATATGCCTGCCTTGGGGTCTTCATTTTCTTTTCCTCAAGCCCAGACCGACATTGGGCTCTCCCAAAATTATCCTCGGCCAAGTCAGCATCGATTTCCCGCTCAGAATATACCTCAGGCCCAGATCGACATCATGCTCTTACTTAGAATCATCATCGGGCCCAGCCCGACATCGAGCTCTCTTCTAGAATCTCATGGCCACGTGTCACACACAAAATTCTTATGCAACACATGAATTCTCATGCAATTCATTATGGCCAACAATCGTTAAGTTCATAATCATGCCACATGTATTTCATTCTTGTCTTTACAAGCTTTACTAGCAAACATTTAATACAAGTTCATAGTTTATATTTGTACACATCACAACCCCTCAATGGCATCATCAAACACCAAACATAAGCTCATTTATTTCACTTGCATTCACTCATTCTCAATCATACAATCTCACTCCCTATTTTCACATAAGCTCGATTAACATTCACATCATTTTCACATCATAAAGCATATTTGTATCATTTCAAGCAAGTTAACAAATCACACAATTCCAATAAATCATACAAGCTCAACTATGACAATCAAGTCCACTTATTGACACATGTTTGCTACCATCTTAACAAATATGCAATTTATCATGTATGCTTACATATTCTATGCAAAACATACAATTGTAAGTGTAAATGGCACTTACCTCAAACTCTGTGAAGTCAGGCTCGTGGCTCAACTCTAATTCGAGTTCCAAACTACGTTCCCTCATTCCAAGTCGCCTCCAAACCTAAGATCCGTCTCAATCTCGTCCTAGCATGAGTTTGTGAGGAACTAAGTATGAGAAGTAAGGTTTGTGTTTAGGAAAAGCTTGAGAAACATTTTTTTGAGGTTAAGGGAGGGTTCTATTAGCTAGTGTCGGCTATGGTTGGGAAGTAATTTTTACCCTCTCTTTCCTCTTAAATACGCTTCTATTTCAAATTTTTGCCAGGTCAAAACGACTTGGCAAACGATTTTATAAGACCTATTTTTATGACCCTTTATTTTCAAATAATTTACACATTTTAGAAATAATATTACAATCAAGTAAGAAGGAGAATAATAAAATATTAATACATGCATTTTATAAAACTTGCCCCAAAATGTTATATAGAGAAGACATACTATAGTTTGAAAATGAAATTTCAAACTCATATGTATGTATATACAAAGTATGTACAAATACAAAATCCAAAACATCAAAATCTGGAGCCAAGACCTTAAAATCCCATATCGCTGTGGCCTAAGTTGATCGCATGTCTCCGAGTCTGGCAGCTATCTATGATCTGCACAATATTCAAATTTACATAAAACATGTGAGTATTTTCATACTAAGTAAGTGCTTTTACACACTTACCAAAGTAGTTAATGCATAAGTAATCGTTTCGTATTATGATTTAAGTACATTATGCAATAGGAATAATAGTCCTATTAATTATTGCTCAATTATATGTTTAACTCCCTGTTTGAAATTCTGTTTAGTATGTTCTCCAGATGGCACAGTCATGCCTTGTTGAGTACAACGCTTGTGCTCATCAATTTACCTAGAACAGTTCAGGCACGGCTTGTGATCCTTAGCACAATCTCAGCAAGATGGCTTGCTAATCAGCACGAGGGTCATGCTGACTATAAAAAATGTACAATTCACTTCAGATTTTAAGGCAATCAGTAGAGAAAACATATTCTTTGAGGGTAGTACTTAACTAGGATAATTTAGATACCATAACGACAGTGAAAAACACTCCATACTAACACATCATATCTCATACATGGTTACTCTTATTGCCCAACCATAGCATATATGCATATAGCATAAGCACACACACTTAATACTCATATAACACCAATAGCAACAACAAGTACAGTCATCATATCATACACTCAGCATTCATACAATTACCATGGCAAGTAAAGAAGATTAGTCAATATGAATGCATTATGATGTTCAAATAAAATGCCAATGCAAGTCACATGCGAGACGCCATAGGGTATTGCTTTTCAGTTATTTTTTCTTTTTTTCTGTTCTTTTCTTTTAACTTTTTCCTCGGTCCCAGACTGACATCGAACCCAGTTTGGTATAGATCTCTCGTCTAGAATATCATTGGTCCCAGACAGGCATTGAGATCTCTCTCGAAATCATCATTAGGCCCGTCCGACATTGAGATCTCTCTCGCAATCATCCTTAAGCACAACCTAGAATATCACAACAACGTGTCACACAATGCTAATGCAACACATGAATTAATGCAATTCATATGGGCACTCAAATCAAATCATATGTATGATCATAATCTCAAATGATAGCATACTCTTCAAAGTAAGTAATCACATGCTTTCATATCTCTCTCAAAGTTTATAAGAACACAACAAATATGAACATCAAAACAAGAACATTATCATGGCATCATAAGCTTACATAATCAAACATAGCACAAGTCCATTTAAAGATAGAATTGAGCTAGCATCTTAACATGTTTGAATCATTCTCAAGTATGATTAACCATAGAGATTCAAGACCTACAATGGTAAGTGTAAATGACACTTACTTGCATAAATTTGTGAAATTAGCCTCGGGCTCAATTCTGATCCAAAGCTCGTAAGGCACCTCCTATAGGAAAATCCTCACATAAGGCTGTCAATTAACTCATTCCATATATGTAAACCTAAATTACAGCCTTTATTAATCCAACTCTGAAGTTCCTCACCTAGGTTCAAATCAATCAAATCCTCCTTTTTCCATTCTTATAATGATTTAAGTGTTCTAGGTCATTCACAATAGTTCAAATACCCTAATTCCAACTAAGTATCATCAATCAACAGCTGAATCATTCCCTTTCCACCATTTTTAGAAATTATCACAACCTAGAACTCACTTAAATTCTCAAAATTAAGTTCACCAACTTACCTTAATGGTTTGAGTTGAATCATTGCAAGAATTTCTGTTTATCCTTGCTCAATGACACTCTTTAGAAGTTTTCTAAGGTTTCCTCTTAATTTCTCTCGATGTTTTTTCTATGATTGTGCTTTGTTTAATAAAACAGTGTTAATTGAGGTTCTGTGTTAAAATGCCCAGCCGACATGAACTGCAGCACGAGTCATGCTAGTGTTCGTGTCGTGTTCCTGTGGCATGATTTTCAGTTTGATTGTGCACGAGATTGTTCTGAAATTTTCAAAATAATGAGCATGCCCACTGGCGTGGTCATGCTGCAGCCCGTGCTCACTTGCTGTTTTTAGCCCTTTTCCAATTTTCATTCCGACTCAATTCTGTTTTAATCTATTTTTTTGTATACATTAATTCTATCATTTTCTAGGGCATTACAATTCTCCCCTTAGAAAATTTTGTCCCCAAAATTTGAATAGGATAGAATCGTTACTAATTCCGATTAACTTAAGTATACCTTAAGTTAAAATTTAGACTTAGCTTAAATATACACTTAGGTCTAAAAACAATAAACTTTAAACCGAAGATCAAACTCACCTCAACTCATCAAGCCTCTGACTATGACTTTGGAAAAAGATATGGATACTGCTATCGTATATCAGTCTCAGCCTCCCAGATAGCTTCCTTTGGCAAATTAAAACTCCATTTCACCAGTACCATAAGAATCTCTTTGTTCTGTAACTATCTCATCTGTCGATCCAAAATCTCAATAGGCTTCTTCTTGTAAGTTAAATGATCTAATATCTTCAACTCTAGAGTCCTCAACAAATGACTCAGATAAGATCTGTACCTCCTCAACATAGATACATGAAAAACATTATGAAGTCAGGAAAACTACTTTTATAACCGCAATAGATACGCAAGTGGTCCCACTCTCTCAGTAACCTCATACGGTCTAACATACCTAGGACTTAACTTTCCTATCCACCCAAATCTGATAACACCTCTCTAGGCAAAACTCGCAAGAGAACTCTACTCCAACATCATATACTATTTCTCGATGTCTACCAAAATAACTCTTCTATCTATCCTAAGCCGCTTGCTTACATCTTTTCACAAAATTAACCTTCTCAAGAGTTTGCTGAACCAACTCTAGTCCCTTTATCTGTCGCAAACCCTCAACATCCCAGCACGCTGGACTCCAGCACCGTCTCTAGTATAAAGCCTCATATGGTGCAATCCCGATACTAGAATAACGACTGTTATTATACACAAACTTAATCAAAGGCAAATGATCGTCTTACTCTCTAAACTCCAGTAAACAAGCTCTCATCATATCCTTGACTGTCTAAATCATCCTCTCAGATTTCCCGTTAGTCTGAAGATGAAATGCAATATTAAACCTCAACTTGGTAGCCATCGCATCCTGTAGACTCCTTTAGAATTGCAAATGAACCGTGGATCCCGATCAGACACAATCGATATCAAAACACCATGTAATCTAACGATCTCTGAAACATATAAACTAGCAAGCTTATCCAATGTATCAACCTGTCGAATATCTAAGAAAATGCCAATTTTGTCAATATATCAACTATCACCTAACAACATCGTGACATATAAACATCCCTTGTAAACCACAATGAAATCCATAATGATTTTCTCCCATTTCCACTCTGAAATCTCTAATGGTCGCAACTTTCTAACTAAAGCTTGATGTTCTGCCATGATCTACTAACAAGGTAGACATCTAGTTGCAAACTCTGCTATCTTCTTTTCATATTCTCCCACCAATGCATATCTCTCAAATCCCAATACATTTTAGTACTACCGTGGTGTACTGAATATGGTGAAGAATGTCCTCATTTATCAAACTTTCTTTTAAATCAGATATGTCTGGACCACACACCTGTCCTCCATAGTATAACTCTCCATCATCATCTAACCTGTGAGCTGTATTCACTTTTGCTTTCTCAACTTTCTTCTTAATATGTATCAAGTGTTCATCTTCCTTCTGACGTTCAGAAATCAACTCTCGTATCTGAGGTCTCACTCGTATATTCACTAACATCTCACCCACAATCAAATCTAACTACATTCTGAGCTCTCATAATGTAAGCAAAGACTCTATTCTATAAGCGATAGAATCCTCATTTTCTTTTCCCTTTCTGCTAAAAACATCAGCGACTACATTTTTCTTTCCCAAATGATACTCAATCGTGATTCATAATCGTTTAAAAGCTTAATCTACTGTCTTTACCTTAAATTCAAATCTTTTTGCATAGTGATGCACTTGGGACTCTTGTGATCTGTAAATATTTGAAACGTCTCTCTATACAAGTAATGTCGCTAAACCTTCAAAGCATGAATGATCACAGCTAACTCGAAGTCATGAGTAGGATAGTTAACCTCTTACCGTCTCAACTGTCACGAGGTATAAACAATCACTCTACCATTCTACATCAGAAATCCACCTAACCATATTCGAGATGTATCTGTATAGACCATAAATTCACCTCCTTGGGTCGGTAACATTAGAACTGGAGCTTCTACTAACCTCTTCTTCAGCTCCAAAAAATTATCCTGACATTTATAATTCTATACGAATGGAGCATTTTTCTCTATAAAAGATGTCATCAGTCTAGTTAATCTTGAGAAATCCTAAATAATCTCCAGTAATAACTCGCCAGACCTAAGAAACTTCGTACCTCTGTCACATTTTTAAGAGCTTTCCACTCCTGAACTACTTTGATCTTGCTATGATCAGGTTTAACTCCTTCTACTAAAATCACATATCCTATAAAGACTACCTTAGCCATCCAAAACTCGTATTTGTTAAACATGGCTTATAATTCCTTTGCTTTCAGTAACTCTAACAAGTGACCATATCGAGTCTTAAACACCATCTATGAGATAGAACTCTCCTCTACCCTAAACTGACAATATCTGACCTGAAGTCAATTTTAGAGAACACTGTCGCAAGTCACAAATGATCAATCAAGTCTTCTATCAATTGTAATGGATACTTGTTCATTACTGTCACCTTATTCAACCGACAGTACTCGATACAAAATTGCATACTCCATTTTTCTTTCACAAAAATAACACTGTTGCACTCCAAGGTGATACACTCGGTCTAATGAAACCTTTATCCAATAGCTCCTCTATTTGTTTCTTCAACTCTTTCAGCTCTACAACTACCATTCCATATGGTGCTATAGATACTGGTGAGGCTCCTGGTACTGTCTCAATCCAAAAATCAGCCTCTTGCTAAGATGGTAATCCTGGTAACTCATCGATAAATAGCTCCAGATAATCTCTTACAACCTCTACATCTTTCACCTTTAGCTTTGGTTTATTCAACTTCATTATGCAAGCTAAGAAACCTTTGTATCTGTCTCTCATGAGTTTAGCGGCCAACACTTTTGAAATTAGATAGGAAGGAATAACCTTCCACTTACATACTAGCAAGACCTTTCGCTCACCTTCAACCTCGACTATCACTTCCTTTGTATAACAATCAACCATATCTTGATTCTTGGACAGCCAATCCATCCCTAGGACGATCCCAAAATCATCCATTTTCAACACGATCAAATCTTCCAAATACTTCAAATTGCCAATCTTTAACTCATAATTTCTCAACATATGTCTTACCATTACTGTCCCTCATATTGGTATAGAAACAATGACTACATACCTCATACACCATAGAATACCATCTATCATCTCTACCATTACCTCACTCACAAATGAACAAGTAGAACCTAAATCAATCAACACTAAGGTATCATATGTAAAGATAGAAACTGTACGGGTGATGACATTAAAATTATCTGTTGCCTCATCCCTGGTCAAAGAAAAACTCAAGCTTGCGCTACTACCCCTGGCTGTACGGCTTCTTTGCCTAAATTGCCTATGGAAGCTGCTCCTCCCTCAAAGGTAGAACCTACTCCTCATCCACCTCTCCCTTGACTACCTCTAGTAGATGCAGTAGCCTTGATATCACCCACACTAATTTTTTTGGAAACACCTCCTCCCTGAGGTTCTCTCCTCTCTAAACAGTCTCTAGTGAAGTGTCCTGGCTGATGACAATTTTATAGAACAAAGAACGAGTATCTCTGCCAGTACAGGTTCTTGTGCCTCTGCTTTGAGAAGTAAGAGGAATGGTGGAGTAACTTCACCCACCTTCTCTAAACTACCTAATGCCTCCACCTGCTATACGAGATGACCACGAATTAGTTTCTAACATTTCCTTGTCGAGCTAAAATGACCAAATATCTTTTGCCTTTTTCCCTCTCTTCTACCTTTCTCAGTTAATAATTCCTCTACTCGAATATCTGTCTGAAGAAGACTCTAATATATGGGTGGCTTCATCGCAATCCTGGTACAAATATTAAACCTCAACCCTCGCTCAAACCTATCTATGCTCTGCTGATTCGTAGCCACACCTTATAGCGAATATCTGGATAACCTAAAAACTGTGCCTTATACTCAATCACTGTCATATCCTTCTACTTCACCTCTAAAAATTCTATCTTCTTCTTCGTCTGATATAATGGAGGTGTATACTTATCAACAAACTTCTTTAAGAAATCATCCCAAGTTAGCGTAGGAGGATCATTCTGACTATTCAGAATTGCCTCCCACCAATTCCATGCATCTTTCTCTAGTTGAGAAGTAGTATACCTCAACTTCTGATCTAGAGTACACCTCATACGTGTAAGAATCCTCTCGGTTTTTTTGAGCCAATCCTCTGCCTCTACAGGATCAGTAGTGCCCTAAAATTTTTTAGCCCCCTGCTTTCTTACTTCAGTAAAATTACGATCTATATTCAACCCCTGATTACCAGATGCTCCCTGGCTCCTCATCATGTTTTGTATGATATCCCAAAAAGGAGCATAAACTGGGTCATAAGGTGGTTGCTAGGTTGTACAGGCTGCTCATTAGGTACTAGAGTAGTTCCCTGCCCTTGTATCGACTCTCTAGACTCAGTAGTTCCATTGTGCAAAACCTTTTCAATTGGCTCCATCATAAAGAAAACACAAGTTCAACTCCTTTAGTTTTCTCCAAACATGATTCAAATGAAAAAAGTTTCTTGACACAGCCCGTAGAGAATCTAATCTCTGCTCTAATACCATTAAATGTAAGACCATATTTTGCAACCTTTTATTTTTGAATAATATGTACATAACAAAAATAATATTATCATCAAGTAAGAAGGAGAAGAATAAAATATTAGTACACGCATTTTATAAAAATTGGCCCAAATTGTTATACAAACAAAATGTACTTTTGTGGAAGCTGTATTGCAGTTTGAAAAAAAATTTCAAACTCATATGCATGTATATACAAAATATGTACAAATATGTATAAATACAAATCCAAAACTTCAAAATCTAGAGTTGGACCACTAGCTTACAGATTGAGGCTACCAGCAGAGTTGTCTCGTTTACATAATGTATTTCACGTATCGATGTTGAGACGATATCGATCCGATCCTAGCCATGTATTGAGTACTCCTGAGTTAGATGTATCTGAAGAATTGACATACAAGGAAGAATCGGTCGAGATAATGGATAGACAGGTGAGGCGATTGCGGAATCGTGAAATTCCAATGGTTCTAGTCAAATGGAGTTTTCACTCACCGAAGGAAGCGACGTGGGAGGTGGAATCAGATATGCGACGACAGTATCCATATCTGTTTCCGGAATCGACATCTGAGCAGTGAGGTATGTTCGATTTCCATTGAATGTTACATTTTCGGTTGTTTTAAATTTCGGGGACGAAATTTTCTAAGAGGGGGAGATTTGTAA
>CANYCX010610194.1:0-13813 GCA_948193385.1 Breynia disticha f. nivosa
AAAAACTCTTGTCTTTAAAAAGAACCAAAACCCTAGTTTTTTCATATGAGAATTTGTCCCTCAAACACTCCTATTCAACCGTGAGTTCCACGTAAAATCAAGAGATAATTTTAGAGTTTTTCAAAGAGACGTGAAGAAAAAGAGGCTGGTCATAGGACTGATCAACGTGGTGCTCTTAATTCCATAAGATTCTCATGCAATTTTGACATTAAAGGTGATTCAATTTACTATTTGTGCTAGTACAGTTTTTTGCTGATCTGTGTGTTACTTTTGTAGAGGAATCACATCTGGGATTCCTCCTCGGTGTCACCAAGGTCATCTCGAAGTATTTTGAGGCGGTAATTTACTATTTTTGTATAAGGAACCCATGGCCTATAAGGAGAAAGAGAATGTAAGTTTTTCTTTAAAATTTACGCTTTTCCATTTACTAGTTATTATCTAGGAATAAACCTATGTATTTTTTGATATTTGGTGAAGATCTTGGCTGGTTTCTCATATCTTCTTGATTGTTTTATGCTGCAATTAGAATTAGAATATGTTATAAAACCAACAAGTTCTTAGTTTTGTTGATATTAATGAGTTTGTAGGGTGAGGTTGGTATGGGTTATGTGGATTTTTTGTGAGGATGTCAGAATATGTTAGTAAAGACATGTTTTGGTGTATTAAGGAGGGATTAGAATGTGGATTGAGGGAAATATGGGGGGGGGGTTTGGCGGGTTAAGTACAAAGTTGGGAAATTGATGTGAAATCTGTGTTAATGTTGTGTTTATGGTACAAAATAATGCAGGCAACGTTGTGCGGGACCCAAGCCAAAGTTGAGCTTTTAGCTGACTTCGCAGAGCTCGAGGTAAGTGCACGATTCACACTTACCATTGTAGGTCATGCTTCTGCATGGTTAAATATATTGGGTTGATTATATATGTGTTAAAATGTTGAGTAGAGTTTCATTAAAAATGAACTTGAATGATATGCTTGTATTGATGGAGTGGTTGTGATTCGAATTATATTGTGTGTGTTTATTGTGAATGAATCATTGCTTTTGTTGAGAAATATATGGTTGAGTGATGTGTTAATTTTGCTGGTGTTTTCATTGGATATATGTGGTCATTGTGTTGTTGCTGTGATTGGTTGTCATAAGTTGTATGGAATGTGTAAGAAGTGGAATATGCGTGGTGTGCGAATTGTTTGTGTATTTGTTGATATGCCTTAATGATAGTGGTTTTGTGGAAAGATCATAATTATGTTATTGTGTTAGGAATGATATTGGAAATGTGTTACATTTCATTCATTCATGTCTTGTGGATATGTCATGAGCATTATTGTGTGTTAATGAAAAGGGACTTGCTGAAAATAAGCAAAACCTCATAATCAACGAGTACTTTCAAATCGAACGAAAGCTCACAATTAAGGGGTATTTCCAATCGAGTGAAAGCTCACATTGAAGGGGTATTTCCAATCGAGGTAAAACTCATATTAAAGTGGTATTGCCAAATCGAGCGAATGCTTAAAATTAAGGGGAATTTCCAACTTACGAGAGTGGACTCTCCCACGTGCACAATAAATAAATAAAGACCCCAGGGCATGCATTCATCTGACTTGCACTTGCATTCTCATTCATGTTGGACATTCATTCGCATTTGTTATGGTATGGTAGTAATTGTTAGAATGAATGACATGTGGTTATGTGAGTATAGGAATAATGAGAATTATGTCAATCGGTTATGAAATGCTTTAAATGTTATTGTATTGAAGGTTAATTGGTGTGTGTATGGTTGAACAATGAGGTGTGTATGATATTGATTGTTTGTGAGAAATGTATGCGTTGAATGCTGTTGTTTTACCGAATAACCAGGTCGGAATGAGCTAGGAAATGGGTTGAGTAAATTGTTTCCCAAGCCGTTTAACTTACAGAGAAATCTGAGAAGGAGGGAACAATTTCCAAAATAGGTTATGTAAATCATTCTGCAAACCATTCCACTTTCATAAAATTTTAGGAAGGCTAAATCGAATTAGGGAATGATTTAAGCAAACCGTTTCCCACACCGTTTCACTTCCATAGATTTTTATGAAGGCCGAAACAGATTAGAGAATGATTTACACAAACCATTTTCCAAAATGTTTCTCTTCCAAGGAACTTTTAAGAAGATCAGAATGGGTTGTAGAACGTTTTACCTAAACTATTCTCTAGACCGTTCCCATTCAATAAACAGTATAAAATGGGGAATTCCTACGAAGCAAGTTGTATCAATAATTGACCTAATGTATGACAACAAGGTATAATTAAGATTTAGAGTTTCAAGCCTTGGATAAACACTAATGAATGATGACATAAATGTAGCTAGGGTGTTTTCCCTTTTTCTCGGATTATACATTAGTGTATATTGAATTACTAATGTAGGATGAATTTCCTTATACTTTACCAACAAGGACATAAGCATTAGCTACCTTGGTAAGTGTGTCTAGAACATCCTATTCCTATTACCATATTAATCATTTATGAATAATTTTTCTTATTATTAAAGTTCATAATATTTAAAAACTTTCCTAATCACACTCAGATCATTCATTATCATTAATCATCTTTCATCATACACACAAGTATGTCGTATAATCAGTTCATAGTTGCTTCGCTATACACTTAGAATATTGATCGTAATAGTTAACACATCCATGGATTAAGCTTTGTGTTAAACTAATACGCCCTTATATTCTTTAATATGCAATTTCATAATTTACAAAGAACTGGTATATAACAACTATAACTGGATATACCCAAAATACAAGGTCTATTCCTCTAAAAACAAGTTGGTCACAACAATAGCTCTCAAGCACAATCAACATATTAAGCAACATGCACCTCAACAAAACATGCAATAGCACTCATAACATCCTAGCTCCAGCTCTGATAAAGAGAGAGAAAATAGTGCAGGAGTAGCAGTCGACTCACTTGTCAAGTATAAACCTCTATCTCTGCTCTCTACTAGATCCCAAAACAAACATCGTAGTTACGTGAGTTGCGGGCTCAGTTGATAGTCTTTCAAGAACATATATAACAATTAATCAATTAATACAACTCTCGATATAAGAATAATAAAATAAAAACAAGTATGGATGATTAAAACTTTGATTCAATTTGGTTTCCTGTGCTTATATCATTCATTTACATTTTCTTTAATCTGTTCTTTCATATACGATAATCTTTATCAATCGTCATGCAACGTAATTTCATATGCAATATGCTCGATATCCCCCACTCTGTGCTTCCTCTCCAATATGATCGATCATAATATAACCAAACCATCTCTCCGCCAGTATCATATCATATCTTTATCTGTAACTATCATATCAATATCTCAATGGATGTCAATATGTCATATCCATACCAATCAATGCCAACATTTAAAAGTATATCAATGAATAAACGTAAATGTACCTGTTTGCATTTTCATTTTATTCGTACCTGTCTACCATTCACTAACATAAACGTATTTGTTACCAATTCTACAAAAATTTCACATTTTACCATTCTCTCACATTCAATCGCAATTCATACATATTTATATTCGATCAATTAATCAAAATCATAAATAACTTTGCATATTCATTGAATTTTAAGTGTGTTAGACTACTCACCTGTCAGCAGAAATACTCGGACCTCTGCGTGCTCTAGGCCTGCTCTGACCGTCTGGTCTGTCGTCCTATATAAATACATATAAATCTTTCTATATGATCCAATTATAACAATAATTACAATGCATGCCCAAAAAACATTATTACTTTTACTTATCGAATTAACAAACCCTAAACCTAACCCTAGAATTTCCTAAATTCATTTTACATTGTAAATTCTTAATCCAAATCAATTCTATCTCAATTCTCTAATTATTTCAATAGTCCATTCAAGAAAACTCAAAGCTTTCACTAGCAAAACTCGTAAAAATTAACGAAAAACTTTGAGTTTTACCTTTTTCAATCATACCACTGAGTTCTCGGCTCGAGATTAGGATTGACTAGTTAACTCGAATCAATTTCTTAACTAAGTTTCTAATTTTCTCTCTTAATCTCTATCACTTTCCTCAGCTCTCTCTCTTCCCCTTTCCTCTCTTACTTTGAGTGAGTCTTGAAGGTTCTGTTCGATTTCTCGATTGTCTGAACTTATATTTTTTTCACCAAACCATACTACTATGCATGGTGGGATGTGTATTACGCATGGTCATGCCCACCACGTGTTTTCCCACCCTCCACCACGTGTACTTTTCTATTTTTATGCTTCCTTTGATTCTTTGTTTACTTAACATCAACCTTCCATTAACCTTCCTTAAACTTGTTTCTAATAATTTATTTTTGTCATTTTATCATCTAAATTCTTTTTTTATTAAACGTTTTACTTATTACATTAATTATGTGTTTTTGAAATGAGGATGTTATAAATCTTCCCTCCTTAAAGAATTTTGTCCTCGAAATTCAATTCTATGTTTCTTTTATCGATATCTATCTTATATGTTTCTATATGCAAATGCAATTACTTATTATAAGTAAAGTATTACCTGTAAATAGATATGAATATTCTTTTCTTATTCTATCCTCTGTTTTCCATGTTGCCTCTACCAGATTATGATGTTTCCTAACAACTTTAACCATTGGAATCTGTTTGGTTCTTAGCTATTTCATTCAATGATCCATAATCTGAATAGGTTATTCTTTATAGGTTAGTTTTTTCTGAAATTTGTACTTCTAGTTCTGGTATAATATGGGTAGGATTTGATCTATATCTTATGAGCACACTCACATGAAAACATCGTGAATTTGTGCTAACTCTATAGGTAGAGTAAGTTTGTAAAGGACAAATCCACTCTATAGTCTCATATGGTCTAACGTATCTGGGACTTAATTTTCCTTTATTTCGAAATCTCATCACTCCTTTCCAGGGAAAAACCTTTAAAAATACCTTTTTTCAAACTTCATATTCCATTTCTCTCCTATGCGGATCATAGAAACTCTTTTGTATATCTTATGTTGCTTTTAGTTTACTTTTGATTAGCTCAATCTTTTCAACTGTTTCTTGCACAAGTTCAAGTCCTTCAAATATTTATATCTGTTCCATGTCCTAGTAAATTGGACTTTTACACTTTTGTCCATATAAAGCTTCATACGGTGCCATACCAATGCTACTGTGATACTGATTGTTGTCAGCAAATTCCATCAATGGTATATACTGATCCCAATAACCCTGCAACTCCAGAACACAAGATCTCAACATCCCCTCTAAAGTCTGTATAGTCCTCTCCGTCTATCCATCAGTTTGTGGATGGAAAGTAGTATTGAAATTCAATTTTGTATCCAACACACTCTATAATGTTTGCCAAAATCTGGAAGTAAACCTAAGATCTCTATCTGATACTATGGAAATAAGAATACCATGTAATCGGACTATCTCTTCTATATACAACTCTGGCAACTGTTCAAGCGAGATTCCATTTTAATCGGTAAGAAATGCACAGTTTTGGTCAATCTATCAAGAATCACCCAAACTGTGTCTTTACCCGATTGTGTCCATGGTAATCCTATCACAAAATCCATAGTTATTTGTTCCCACTTCCAGACTGACATCAGTAATGGCTGAAGTTTTCTCATTGGTGCCTGATGTTCAGCCTTTACCTGCTGACATACTAAACATCTAGATACGAATTCAGCTACATCTTTTCTCATACTAGGCTACCAATAGTGTTATTTCAGAGTTACATTTTTTCCTTCTTAGATGCAAACATATGGAGCATTATGTGCTTCATCCAATTTCTCTAACCTAATCCCGTCAACATTAGGTACACATTCTCTAGATCCAATCATCAATAACTCATCAACCAATTGAAATGAGGTCTCAATACCTTGATTAATCTATTCAATCTTCCTTATACACTCTTCATCTTGTTTCTGTGCTGCTTGTATTTTCCTTAACAACATTGGTTGAAACATTAATGTTGCTACTAATACTCCAATTCAGTAAACTCTAGCTTTGTATTCAAGCTTTTTAAAGCTATCAAATCAGTCTTATGTGTTAGTTGTAAGCTAGATTTCTCAACCCTCGACTTTCTGCTCAATCGATCTGCAACCACATTCGCTTTTTCGGGATGATATTCAATTGTGCAATCATAGTCTTTCAACAACTCTAACCATCTTCTTTGTTGCATATTAAGTTTTTTCTGGATAATCAAGTATTTTAGACTTTTATGATCTATGAAAATCTAAAATGTCTCGCCATACAGATAATGTCTCTGGATCTTTGGAGCAAATACCACTTCGGTAAGCTCTAAATCATGTACTAGATAATTAGTTTCATATGTTTAGGGTTGTCTAGAGGCATATGCTATCACTTTCCCATTTTGCATCAACACGCATCCAAGTCCTTGATATGAAGAATCATTGTAAATGATGAATCCTCGTGTACTAGAGGGAATCGCAAGGACTAGAGCTGTGGTCAATCAATATTTCAATTCACCAAAACTTTACTGACATTGGTCATTCTACTGGATAGAAACATTCTTTCTCAGTAGTCGTGTCAGTGGTGCAGCTATAATCGAGAACCCCTCAACAAATCTATGATAGTAACCTGCCATACCCAAGAAAGTATGTATCTCTATAACTGTCTTAGGTGGTTCCCAATTCACAACTGCTTCAATTTTCTTGGGATCCACTCATATTCCTTGTCTGGACATCACGTGTCCTAAGAAGAAGATGTCATCCAACCAAAATTCACACTTGCTAAGTTTTGCATACAAGTTTTTTCTTGCAAAATTTGCAAAACTATTTGCAAATGTTTATTATGTTCATCAGTATTCCTCAAATAAATCAGTATATTCTCTATGAATACAATGACAAACTGATAGAGGAAGGACTGGAATAAATTGTCTATCAGTGCCATAAATGCTGTTGGAGCATTAGTTAAACCAAATGGCAAAACTAAAAACTCGTAATGACCATACCAGGTTTAAAAAGCAGTCTTTGGAATGACTTCTTGTTTTATCTTTAATTAATGATACCCAGATCTTAGGTCAATTTTGGAAAACACTATGGTGCCTTGCAATTGGTCATGTAGATCATCAATACAAGGCAATGAGTATTTGTTTTCCACTATTACTTGATTAAGTTTGTGGTAATCTATACGTAACTGTAATGTTCCGTCTTTCTTTCTAACAAATAACAAAAGTGCTCCCCAAAATGAAACACAAGGTTAAATGAAACCTTTATCCAGTAACTCCTGCAATTGTTTCTTTAGTTCATGTAATTCAGATGGTGTCATTCTGTACGGCTATATGGATATGGGTGCGATACCAAGATTCAACTCAGTAGTAAACCGTGTCTCTCTATCCGGAGGTAATCATGAGAGATCCTCCAGAATTGCATCGAGAAACTGATCTACTAATGGTATTCCTTTCACGTTGTTATATGTTGTAGCTTTATCAACTATATTAGCTAAATAAGCTTCAAATCCGTCTCGAATAAACTTAAAAACTTAAATAGTTGATATTAAACAACTAGGAACAAGTTTTCTATTTCCAAAAAATATTACTTTATTCTATTCTTTCGGTTCAATTATGACTTCTTTAGTATAACAGTCCACTTCAGCTCGATGATGAGCTAACCAGTCCATACCCAGAATCAGATCAAACTCTGTCAAATCTAATAAAATTAAGTCAACTTTCAATTCTATGTTTTGTATCTGTATTTTACAATTACTGTATACCGTATGTACCCACATTATTTTGCTTAATGGAGTATGGACTCCCAGGCTCTATGTCATGGTTTCAGGTTTAACTTTTACTACATATATTATTCTGGGATTTACAAATGAATGTGTAGAACCAAGATCTATCAATGTATAAATAGAAACATCGAATAAATGTAACTCACCTGTGATAACCTCAGGGTCGTCTCATTCCTCTTTTGAGACATCGCAAAAACTCTAGCATTCTATGAGACTGAGTACTAGAGGCTACTCTGCCTCAGCCAAACGCTGAAGTAGAAGCAGCTCTTTTACCTCGTCCTCTAGTACCACTAGTCGTACCCATCGGGTCACTACTACGTGCCACTGACTGTATCTGAGATACATCTCTCTCTATCCTAACCATATCTCTCATAGTAGGGACATCTCTACAAAAATGTCCCTGCTGACCACACATAAAACAACCTCCTGTCCATAACCTACACTCACCTGATCGAAGCCTCTGACAATATGGACAAGGAAGTCTAGCAGGTCCTGACACTATCGCTGAGCTACCCTGTCCTCCTCGTCCCAATCCTCTACTGTGATAAGCCGAATAAGAAAATTGTCAGGATCGGCCTGCGGTAAATCCTCAAAATCCAGTACAAGTAGTCGTAAACTCAGTCCTCTTACCCCATCGATTAAACTCTCTTAGAGCTACTGCCCTCTTCTATTTACTAGCTTTTCCCTATTCCTCATCATCGTTAACTTTAAAAAGTTCTTCAGCTCTAATCGCTGCATGTCTTAACACTATATACTCACTCGTCTTCGTCTTAAGGACTTGTTTGTGAATTTTCTTATTCAGTCCATCCTCAAATAATCTACATTTATCCCTATCAAACACAATATAGCTCGCAGCAAAGTGTGATAGCTGGGTAAACTATAACTCGTACTCGCTACAGTCATCTTCCCCTGCTTTAGAGATAAGAACTCCTATTTTTGCATTCAGATATAGCTTCGGTAGGTACTTCTCTCTAAACTCTCGTGAAAACTCCTCCTAAAATATAACTCATTGGAACTATAAAGAATGGGGAACTGTCTTCCACCATTCGTATGCACCACACAGTCATCTTCCACCATTCGTATGCAAATGCAATCACAAATCATATATCAATAACATATCCAGGGATCACATCCCTGCTCTAATACCAAATTAAAACATCCTATTCTTATTACCATATTAATCATTTACTAATAACTTTTCTTACTATTAAAGTTCATAATGTTTAAAAACTTTTCTAATCACACTCACGTCATTCATTATCATTAATCATCTTTCATCATACACACAAGTATGTCGTATATTCAGTTTATACTTGATTTGTTATACACTTAGAATATTGATCGTAATAGTTAACACATCCATAGATTAAGTTTTGTGTTAAACTAATACGCCCTTATATTATTTAATATGCAATTTTATACTTTACATAGAATTACTATATACCGACTATAATTTGGATATACCCATAATACAATGTCCATTCCTATAAAAACAAGTTGAACACAATAATATCTCTCAAGCACTAACATATTAAGCAACATACACCTCAACAATTAACTAAATCCAAAACAACAACAAACTCAAATTTATATATATATATATATATAACATCAATCTCAACAAACAAGTATTTGTATCAATTCATCACAAAACATATCGTATGTACAAACAAAACATGCAACAACACTCATAACATTTAGGCCCACGTCTGATGAAGAGAGATAAAATGATTCGGGAGTAGCACCCACCTGTCAAGTATAAACCTCTATCTCTGCTCTCTACTATTCCCTCATAACATTTAGGCCCACATATTCGTTACCAATTCTATACAAATGTCACATTTGACCATTCCCTCACATTCAATCGCAAGTCATACATATTTATATTCGATCAATTAATCAAAATCATAAATAACTTTGCGTATTCATTAAATTTTAAGTGAGTTAGACTACTCACTTGTCAATGGAAATACTCAGACCTCTACATGCTTTGGTCTTGCTCTAACCGTCTGGTCTATCGTCCTATATAAATACATATGAATCTTTCTATGAGATCCAATTATAACAATAATTACAATGCATGGCCAAAAAATATTATTACATACTTATAGAATTAACAAACCCCAAACCTAACACGTAGAATTTCCTGAATTCATTTTACATCGTAAATTTTTAATCCAAATCAATTCTATCTCAATTCTCTAATTATTTCAATAATCCATGCAAGAAAACTCAGAGCTTTCAATAGAAAAACTCATAAAAATTTACAAAAACTTCAATTTTACCTTTTTTTGATCATACCACTGAGTTCCCAGCTCAAGATTAGGATTGATTCAATAACTCGAATCAATTTCCTAACTAAATTTCTAAGTTTCTCTCTCTCTTTCCCCTTTCCTCTCTTACATTAAGTGAATCTTGAAGGTTCTATTTGATTTCTCGATTATCCAAACTTATATTTTTTTTACCAAACCAGACAACTACCCGTGGTGGGATGTTGAATATGCGTGGTCATACCCACCACATGTTTTCCCACCCTCCACCACGTGTACTTTTCTGTTTTTATGCTTCCTTTGATTCTTTGTTTACTTAACATCAACCTTCCATCAACCTTCTTTCAACCTTCCTTAAACTTGTTTTAAATAATTTATTTTTGTCATTTTTCCATATAAATTCTCATTTTTTATTAAACATTTTACTTATTACATTAATTATGTGTTTTCAGAACGAGGACATTATAGTGTCTTAGGTGCACTTAATGGGTATTTAGTTACTCACGTGCGTGTATGTTTTGAGATGATTGTGCAGAGTGACAGTAGATTTGAATGGGACTCATTTTTTGCTGACTCGGGAGGTGATACAGTGTTTGGTCGGTTGGCTCCATAATTTTATTTTTGAGGGTTTTATTTTATATCCACTTTTGTACATATATACAAACTAGAGTATATAAAATGATTTACATATATTTATCTGTAAATCCATTTCCATTGCTTTTGCATGATTTTCATAGTTATTATTATTTTGTGTACGACCAAACTAGGTCAATGTTTTCCAATGAAAAATATTATTATGTTTCATTCCTTGCTTGCTTGTTGCCTTAAGAAAAATGACTACAAAAAATCACATGTTTTATCCAAGTGAGTTTTATGAATTTGAGCTTTACACTACAACTCGCCATGACTTGACTACATCTTCCGCAACTTAGTGTGAGCTGAACACTACTCGACCTGGTCTTGGTATGACTTGACTCTTTCTCGTGTGACTCAATACATGTCAACGTGACTCGACCACATTTCGACGTGGATCGACACTGTTTATGTGTGAATTGATCGCATGTCTACATGACTCAACGACTATGAACCGTGCCATGATTGTTTCTTAACGTGAGCCAAGCATGATTCGATCAAGTCTTTACGTGATCCAATCTCGACTAGACTGGACTGCATCTCGATAGGATTCGAGTGTAACTCGACGCGAGTCTCAATGTGGTCGCAGCATGAATTGACCCCATCTTGGCATGCTTCAATCATGACTAAACCCTGCCTTGACGAGACTCGACCGTGTCTAAGCGAACTTAACCCCATCTCAACATGATTCGAGTGTGAATAAGGTGACTCAACCCTATCTCTTTGTGACTCGACACTGTCTGTGCGCGGCTAAATCATAATTGGTCGTGATTAGAGCATGACTTGACCGCATCTCGATGTGATTCAACCCAATCTAAGTGTTACTTGACCGCATCTCTGTGTGAGTCAATCGCATCTCAACGTGATAAGCTCTTGATGGGAGATCATTTCGGCGTGATCCAATCGCAACGTGACCACATCTCAGCGTGATTCGATTGTGATGCGACCACATATGGTGTGATCCAATTGTAAAGCATCCTATTCTAATTACCATATTAATCACATAAAGTTTTAAACTTTTTCTCATCGTTTACATATAGCTTAGTATCGATACTTATCATTCAACTTCTTCGTATTTTGAGTAACTTCATACCAATATATTAGATATCTCATTTATCGTTATTCCGTTATAATACCATAATATAGATCGTATTAGTTAACACATCCATGGATTAAGCTTTGTGTCATGCTAATACGCCCTTTATTCTTTATTGAGCAATCCATACTTTACGTAGAACTGCTATATAACGGCTATAATGTAGATATCCCATATACCTATTGCATTCCACCTGCAATTCAATTTCAACAATACCAATAATTCTCAAACAAGAAATCATATATTTTCCAACATACACCTCAACCATTATATCTAGATCACAAGCTCACAACCTCAGATATATATATATATATATGTATAACTATATCAATAAAACAGACTGTAAGTAATATCAAACTCATCCTCTGTCAACCCAAACATAATATACAAACCACATAACAACATCTCATCATATGCAACATGTATGCAATAGATCGTAATAGCATCAACAAAAAAGAGAGAAGTAGATGGGTAGCAGCTATCAAACCTGTAGAAAAGGAAAACTCTGAAACTGCTAGTACAAAAATCTATCCCTACTAATACATGTACTTGAAACATACTAACCGAGTTCTAGCAAGCGCACTAGATCAGTGTAGTTTTACCACAGAAGTATACCCTCCGGAATCGAATCTCACAGGGAATAGTGTAGTTAAATTGATTTGGTGCTAATAAATAAATGCAAAAACATAACAAACATGAATAGTTGTTGAGTTTGAGACAATTGAGATAATATGCAAGTGAAATTTAATATTTAAAACAATAATTAAAGATGTCGAATTTTCCTAGAGTTATGCTTGGTTTCTGAATTTGGTTGAGGTTATTGTTGGTGTTCTCGCACTATCCTTAATTAAGAGTCCCTCTCGAGATGCTCAAAATAGTATCCTTGATTCAATTAATGTTCTACTTTCGTGATACATTAATTTAATTAAGGTTGTTATGCACGCAAGCCTATCATTGAACACATTAATATCAAATTGTATATTTCTATCCAATTGAACATTAACACTATTTGATTAGCCTCCCTAACCCTTGGCTTTCGCAATTCTAGTTTAGGTCCGTTACAATAGATAACTAACAAGCAAATGCAATTAACTATAGATCGCTCTAAACCTCAGCTTTCGGAATTTCAGTTCAAAGTTACTAACAACAACCTATCACAATTGCCTCATCAATCATTTTTTCATTTAAGCACAATCAACTAGACAACAATCAATCACAATGAATTCAATTAAGCATAAACCTCAACATTCATACAAGAAACCAAGCATGAAAATCTACTTACATAATCGAAAAATCCAACTGGAGTTTTAGCTACTCATGGCTAGAAAATACAAACCAAAAGAAAGGAAAATGGCCATGGATTTTCAAGAGAACCTCCAGCCAAAAAGTTCTTACTCTTGTTCTTCCTCTCCAGAGCAATACTAGGTCCCCTCTTGATCAAAAGATGTCCAAAGATGCCTTCTTATCTTACCTCCCCTCTTTTATATCCAAGATGCCCCCATGCCTCTCTTTTTTAATGCCTTGATTGAAAAATGCCCCATAATTCTCTGCACTTCTTCTCTTTTTAATTCAAAAGTAATGATCTTTTTGCTGTAAAGTAGAGATAACAAAGTATATTCTTTTTGTACCCACTTATTTATGTCATGTTGTGTCCACATTGAACTGTTCAAAATCAACCAACAACAGAATCTCGTGTGAATCTCGATCGAGCTTATGGTGAGTCTCGATCGAGATTCACCTTCTGCTCAAATAGAATTGCTCATTCGGATCGAGTCTCGATCGAGACTTTGGTAAGTCTCGATCGAGACTTGCCTTCTTTCCAAGCGTGTTTTATCTTCTTGTTGAATCACGATCGAGGCCATTTGAGTCTCGATCGAGGGATGCTTACTGCTCGAGCCAATCTCTTCGTATAGTTGGATCTCGAATGAGATTCCTTGAATCTCGAACGAGACTCCACTTCTGCCCAATTCAATTTCATTATCGGATTGAGTCTCGATCGAGATCATTCGAAGCTCGATCAAAACATATGTTCTGTCCTAGCTCATCTTTAGT
>CANYCX010610330.1:0-11527 GCA_948193385.1 Breynia disticha f. nivosa
ACCTTAAATAAGTCCAAGGAACATAACCTTAACATCAAAACTTAAAATCAAACCTAGGTTCACATTTTTACATTTTCGTCATTCTTGACATCCTTCCATAAAACTCCATTTTCAACCATTTAAACCACAATTTAATCTCAAAATTCAATACCCAAGGTTACTACACATCCATACCAATCAAACAAACTAATTTTCACTCAATTCCAACCTATATTCAAAGAGAAATCACCTCTGGAAATATGAATATATGCAAAAACGAGATTTCCAAATTCTAACTCGTAAAAACTTACCGAATTAAACCCGTAATTCGATCCTATAGCTTCCGTTCACCACGATTTTATAAGGTTTGGCTTGATTTTAGGATTTTGAAATTTAGTTTAGGTTTTGGAGAGGGTTTCACGTGAAAAGAGGGAAATGAGAAGAAAGGTGCCATCTTTCCTTATGTAATACATATATACATATTTTGGAAATGACAAATTTGCCCTTGCTTCCTTCTTTTTAAATTTTCTCTCTCCCAGAAATCATAACCTAACCCGTTTTTAATTTCATAACTTATTATACACTCTCTTACCATTATTTATTTAATTATAATTCGCGAAAATTTTATTCGCATATTTTCCAAAATAATTTAATAATTTCGTAAAATTCGTAAAAATTGGAGGCATTACATGTAATTACAAGGTTCATTATTTAATCATATAGTTTTATGTCATTGCAAACACACTAGTTTTACGTCTTTACGGACGGTAGATTAAGCCTGAATTGTGGTCAAGGTGGTTTGGCCTTCCTTAGACTCCAAGCAAAGGTGACCTTGCGCTCCCTAGGCCCTATCAACATTGATATCATCTTGAGGGTAGAATTAGTTGATTTCCTTATTCCCATATCCGCAATTGGTTTCAAAAATCTGTTCGTAGAGCTCTTCTTCTTCTCACCCTTTCTATGTTGTCCACATGTTGCACAAAATTCACCTTCACTTCTCAGTGTTTCCTCCCAAGGTGTAGTTGTATGTGGAACATCGCCTCCATACACCAAATCCTCCACAACTTCGTCCATCCAATCACCTGCCTTAATTTCCACAGTAGACTCAATCTTTATATCATACTTGTCTTCCCTAGCATTCATTTCCTCCTCATCTTCAATGTCTTCCCATTGCTTAGTTAGTATGCTAGGTGGTTTACAATGTTCAATATGTGCCCCTATCTTGGCCAAGTTCCCAACTTGACATTCCAAGTTTTGTAAACCATTAACAGTAGACTTGTTGATTGAGTCTTGCACCTCCATGAAGCTCTTCAAGCTTTGGTTGAAGGATACTTGGAAATCGATGAATTGCTCCAATTTTCCCATTGCCTCCATTAATTTTTCCTCAAACTCGAGCTTAGATTCATGGGTTGCGTTTTGGGTTGAATTTGATAAGGGTGGGTGGTTTAAATTGAGTGATCGTGGTGATGGATATGAATGTTCTTGATATGGATGATTGGGGACAGATTGTGGCTTAAATAAGCCACGTTCGTGGTTGAGTTTCTGGCCAACTTTTCTCCTTCATTTCACGCGCCACGAATGGCATTTTCCAAGCTTCAATCGTGGTCATGGTGAGTCACGTTCGTGACTCACCTTTTGGCCCTTATTCACTTCTTAAAACAAGAATCATGTTTGGTCCATTCGTGGTGCATACTTAGTCACGGTCGTGACTAAGTTGCTGCCCACTTTTTCCTTCCTTTTGTCTCTTCCAAGCTAAACCATGCCCTCATTTATGTCTAACAATGGAGTGGTCATAATGTATAATTTGGCCAACACTTTAAGCTTCGATCCACGCTCGTGACTCTTATGTTCAAGCATCCAAAATAGCCCTGCTCGATGTGCCATGATTTTCTATCAAAACGTAGTAAATCTACATGTTCTTCGAGTAAACCTAGATAAAACCAAAATGTAGATAAACTTGCTAAAACATATGGTTTATCTAATAAAATCTCATGAAAATCAACTAGAATCAAATGGAATAGATGTGCATTATTGGCCCTATCAAGGACTAAACCCACTAAGCCAAAAAGTGCACGATAATCTTAATTCATTTACCATTCCATTATTAATGATCAACTAGGGAATTTTACAATTCAATCTCTTTACTTCAAGGTCCTACAGGCATATGCCTCAGATATGCTAACGTAAGCTTTGAGAAACACATTCATGGAAGTTATATAATAATATAAACAAAAATAAACATGAGAAAACTAAAAATTCTTAATTTGAATAATCAAAAATAAAAAGGAAAAAATATTTATTGGTCTAGAGCTAGCACTAACACAAGGTTGAGGACCTGATAGTAAAACTTACAAGTTTTGAGATTAGCATTATAAATATCTATAGTTAGTTATTTCTATATGAATGGAAATTAATTAAGACTAATATGAGCTTTGTAGTTAATCATATTCTATGTGTCACAGGTGTGTCATATCAAACATTATTGGTGTGAGCCATAGCTAAGCTTTTTTGTAATAGATAAACAATGTTGAGACAACACATTCTATCTTTTTCTTATCTCTATGCATAAAGATTGATGGAATTCCTTGAATATAGATCTCAAAGTTTAAGTTGGCATATGTTGGGCATATATCTATAGGACCTTGAAAAAAGACATTGTATTCTAATATCCCTACTCCGTTACTACTTAGTCGGTTCGATCCTATGAAACACAAGGGCATTAGATGCCTGTCATAAGTCATGGATACATGCTTGAGATCTTATATTTTGATTAGATTCATAAATGAGAACATTGTATAAATCTGATTCATTAGTGTTTCTCATTCTTCAATTGTTATATTTGAGTTCTTAGGCCTAAAATCTTTATGAAACTCTAGATGAATTACTACATGCTACAATATATGTGTAACATACTCGTAATGGGGTCACAACTATGGGTATGTAAGTATGCATTAGTTCATGTTAGAGAGCATAAGAGAAGTGAAGGGATTACCCACTCTCTAAGAAAGAGAAAATTTCATAATGAGATGTATGAGTGAATTGAAAGGATTAACACTCTCATAATGAGAGAAGATATCATTGGCCGCTTGATAGGCAAGATTAGGAAGAGTGACTGTACCCAAATAGAATGACTAGATCTGTCATTCGAGCTTATTAATCTTATCATAAAGATTAAAAAAATGATTTGAAAAGTGATTTGGCACACAATAAGTATGTTAAACACATGTCTTATGCAAAAACATGATATCAGAGGTCAAAGAAAGAATTTGAGTTTTAGTAGGAATATTGACACTTCTCGTCACCTCTTTACTTTTGGGTGATCCTAATTTTTACTAGAAACTAGCTATGATTTTTGAATTAAAAGAATTCATTACCATTATTATAGTCTTGCACAATTGCACAAAGACAAAAAATAAATGTGAAAGGGTAAAATTATAATTTCACCGTAGGTCATTTCTAGTCATTGGGTCAAATAGTGCAATTAGGCCAATTTTCGTAATTAGACCCAAAATGGTTAAAACTCACGAATTAGGTAGCCCAACATAAATAATTAATGTTTTAAGACATAAAATTATCATTTGAATAATGTTGCCTAAAAATTATTAAAGAAGGAGAAAAACAAGGAGAGAAAAACAATTAGACTTATTTTTTTTATAAGAAGATATATGAGAGAAAAAATTAAAAGAATTCATTCCCAATTTTGACTCCTCTTGGCTGGACACTTAAGATAGGATTAGGAAAAATTTGATTTTGATTTTGAAACTTAAATATCTCCTAAAAATCGTACAACCTACACATCATAAGAAAAAGATGCCAAGTGAGAGACTTTTTAACCTAGTTTGCTCCTTTTCTTCTATTTCTCAAGCCTTTGGTGAAACTCTTGGAACTGAAAATTAACTTAGTGATTAGTGTGAGTTAATACATTCGTGATCTTATTTTTTAAGTAATCCATTCAAAAGATCAAGTTAGGTGATTTTTGATTTTGATCTTTGTGCTAGTACACTTGTTCTTTTGATTCTATGTGTACTTCTATAAAGGGACAACATTTGGGTTCTTTAAAGGTCTCTTGGTGGTATTCCTAAAATGGTTTTGTGTCTATAGTTATTTGTCTATTGATCATTCATATTTGGTCAACTTGGAAGAGAGGTAAAAATCTAATCTTTATTACTAAGTTTTAATATTATGTGTGTTTTGTGTATTTTTATTGAAAATATCGACTACCATAATTGATCAAACAACATAGAAAACCCAATAACATGTTATATAAGCTGACCAAAACAAGTTTAATCCCAATCAATATTAAGTGATGAAATTGCCGCCATATTTTCCCAACTTATCATGGAATCAATCATCAAAATGCATTAACATCTTAATATGTTGGTGTGAAGAAGATTGCCTTTCTGAGGGAAGGTTGAGGCAAGAACTTTTTATACCCTAACTCAGGTAGAAAGAGCAAGTTTCAGTTATACTTGATAAAAGGTGAGCAGATTTGTTCACTACCTTTGGCAATGAAAGTGATATGGCGTGCCTAACTTTAAGAGTGTTAATTTAACATTATCCAAGATGTATGTTGCGCACATTGTTTGAACGCAATTTCCTATCTAAGTATCTATACCTTGTAGTTATACAAGCTAAAGCTAGATTATAAGGTTGTTCTGAAAAGTGGATTTTTGGTCCATAATAACACTAACACAAATCAATTATGGGATGTTGATTTGATTGTGGGACTTAAAGTTAAGATGGCTTTAAAAAGATTAAAGACCTCATCTAACTTTGCTTTTTTTATTATTTTATGTAGAAAATGATAAACAATAAAATTTTCTCCTTAAGATCGATTCTTAAGCAGTAAAAGCTTGATGACACCAACTTTGTGGACTGGTCTCAAAATTTGAGAATAATTCTAACACAAGAGAAGAATTTGGACGTGTTATCTGGGCATTTACCTCTAACACCAATAAGAAATGCACAACAAGAGGTCAAGGAAGCTTATAAGAAGCTTAAGAGCGAGTTAAACGATGTGGCATGCTTGATGTTGGTCACCATGAGTGCTGATTTACAAAAGCAATTCATTGACATAGAGGCATATCAAATTTTTGTTAGACTCAAGGAGATGCTCAACACACAATATCATCAAGAGATATTTGGAACAAATAAGGCTCTTATCAGTTCCAAGATGGCTCTAGATACACCTTTGGAAACCTATATACTTAACATGAAAGAGTATTTTAATGCCCTTGAGAGGCTTAAAGTACAAATAAATAATGTGCGCTTAAAGTACAAATAAATAATGTGCTCACAAATTATCTCATTTTGGGATTCTTGTCTGATAGCTTTGATCTATTTGTGATGAACTACTACATGTATGGCATGAATAAGTAAGTCTCTAAGCTTTATGAATAGATCAAAAAAGCCAAGGAAAATATTCATAAGACCAATAACATGTTGTTGGTACAGAACAAGATGATCTCTAAAAAGGGTTAAGACAATAGGAAGAGGAAAAATAAGAAGTTTAAGCCTAGTGGTAATAAGATTGAGTCTTTTTAAAGAAAAAGAGAACAAGAAGCCTAAATCTAAGAAGAAGGACGAGAAGTATAGTGTGCTACCATTACAATAAGATTGGGCATTCGAATGAGGTATTGCACTTCTTACTCGAAAAAGATCAAAGGAATGGAGACATGGAACCAGATGAAATTGAAGTCGACAGGTTGAGCAAGAGACTCATTGTGGTTGCATTGGATAATAGAACTACAAGTTGACCAAATCTACGCCTATATTTATACTCAGAAGAATAAGTTTTCTATGATGTAATAAAAATAATTTTTTTATTTCTTTAGTTTGATTTTGTTTTAATATTTGGTTATTTCAATTCAATAAAATATATTTCAGTAAAGTGATTGCTATTTAAATTTTTTATTTGTCAAACTTAAGAAATGCCTAAATTATTCAAATGAAATACCATATTTGGTTACATAAATTTAGCATTATCATTTGAAACTAATTTAAGGAGATAAACATTGAAAAACTTCTGTAAGGTATTTCATTCATCAGACTTGGTGTCTTATGATTAAATGTGCATCTCTTAATAAGGTAAAATGATAAAGTTCTTTCAGAGATTAGTGAAAGATAAAGTGTATGTTATATACAATTGCTAAAGCAAAGGTTTAACTACTTTATAAGAATTTTAATGTGACAATTGTCTTAAAGACTAAAGTATCTAAAGGAGTGCATAAAGTCCAAGACTTAAAAAGTCAAGAAGTTTGTAAATGGAGTAGAAAACCACACGTTGACTGAAGTAAGGGACCATTCATTACGATTGAGATGGTAAATACTTAAGTGAAAAATGACTATCTTAGAGAATATGAAAGAAGTTTTACAACCTCATTCCTAAGAATATATTTATAATGAGAGTATATCAAAAAAGGAATTATTGAGTAAAATCAACATGAGTATGTCATAGATCTCTTTTAAATCTCAAACCTAAGTCATACCCTTATAACAAGTTTATGACCTAACTAAAATGTAGCTTCAACAAAATAGAAAATGACCAAATGGTAGATGTGTTTAAACCATGAGACTCACGACTCTTCTTTAAAGGTTGGAATTAAAAGTCACATGTTGATAAAGGTCAAGTATAGACAAGTCAATTGCCAAACTTTAATGACTATTCCTTAGTAAGAAGGACAATTTTACTACATGTTTTCTTAAAGAAATACAACATTCTCAAGAATAATAGTAGGGGTAAGATAAATCATGAAATAAACTTCAAGTGTCAAAGTTTCCTAATTATGTCTAAAGGAAAGGTTGAAGGATAGAGATGCATTCTCTAATACACAAGATTGATGAATATAAGTGTATACATAAGTTTAGTGGAAACATAGTTCAACATTGAAAATTTAAGCAATGATTGAATTGTTTTTGCAATTAATGACTTATAGGAACCATATTGGCATCAAATGTTAATACATACATTATAAGTACAATAGAAAGGTTGTACATTTGTTATATATGGATAACTCAATAAAGAATAAATTTTTTGTCTTATAAGAGTTATCCTGCATTCTTAGAATGGATGATACTCATGCACCTAGAAAGATGTAAAAAACTATTCAAAGTGTCTTAAAGTCTAAAGAAGAATCGTCCATATAGATAAATGTGTTGTAAATGATATTTTCTTGCAAGTTGATATTTTACGAGCAAATCAACATAGTGGAATGTAAAAACATGCCAAAATATGATATCAAACAAGAATAGCTCATACAAGAATTAAGACCTAGAAAATTTTAAGGTTTCATGATTACCTCTTTTGATATTTTTACCAAAAATGTAGGAACACCAATCAAGAATTAATCTACAGATTCCTTCCTCTATAGTCTCACACACGTTCGAATAAATTCTGACCCAAATAGAGTGTTAGCTTCTTTTTCATATCTCATTGAATAATCGGTTGAACAAAGGCAAAAGTAGTACTATTTCTTTCTTATTTAAAGAGTGGTACACAATTTCCTAAACTCAAAATCAAGAGAAAGACAATCTATTTTCTTGAACTGGGTGGTCGTCTAAGAGACAATGAAAATGAGAGAGATGGGAAACGACTTTTATTAGGGTTAGGGTTTTGTGTCCTGTGTCCTTATATAAATGTAACTCTCTCAAAACCTAATCTGATAGATAACCAGGAATTTTTTATTTGATTTTATTTCCAATAAAATCACAATAATATCACTTTTTTTTTCTTTAATTATCTTACTTATTTAGACATCCGTCTTAATTACAAAACCCTAATTAATCAGAATACTCTAATTAATAAGACTAAATAATTATGACAAAACCTCCAATATTTTGACCATGGTTGTGTGCCCCATCACTTGGCCTCACTACCCATTGCATCATCCTATTCAGACCCACATTATTTGTCTAATTAAATTAGCCCAAATATGTGTCCTAAGGAACTCAAACATAAAACTTCATAAAGGTCCATTCTAACTTTGAATTCAAAAATAAAACTTCCTAAAGGTCATTTATGTAGTCCAACAAGTCATACCGATAATACAAATTGAATGAAAATGTTGTTGGCATTTATTCGACCTTATGCAATCTTACATAGTCCCTTACTCTAAAATGATGGAATTACGTAAGGCATGGTAGAGTCATCTCTATTAATTCAATTCCTTTCTTCATATTCTAGTTACACTAAACTTTTAAATAAATAATAAAACTCATTATAACATCTAGTTATGGTCATACACTTCTCAGTTCACTAATAAAGTGGCTAATGAAATTTTATCTCTCCTCAAGATCGAATAATCCTTTCACTTCTCTCATGCTCTCTAACATGAATATTGCATACCTAATATACCCATAATTGTCACCTATGTTATGGGTATGTTAGGCATATATTAAAGTATCCACTAATTAATCTAGAGTTTCATAAAGATTTTAGGCCTAAGAACTTTAATGTAAGACTTGCATAATGAGGACCTCTTATGACTCAGAAACATGTAGTGTTCTCATTTGTAGATAAAATCCAAATACCATGTCTTGGACTTATGTCAATGACTTCTAACCAACATTCCATGTATTTTGTTCCATAGGACCGAACCCACTAAGTCAAAACGAGCTTCCTAGTCTTAATTCACTTACTATTCCTATAGTAGTGACTGACTAGGGATTATTTTGAATATAATCTCTTACTTGAATCTCCTATAAATATATGCCTCACATATCCTAGCTTTAGCCTTAAGATCTATAGTCAAGGAATTTCATCAATCGTTATGCACAGAGATAATGAAACGATAGAACATTTCCTCAACTATAGTTATATTCTGTAGACAATGTTTGGGCCTAGGGCTTACACTAATAATATAGAAACTTTTTGTCCACTTAAGAACTAATAGTAAACTCCAAAGGAGAAAATAATTAATGTTGTACAGTCATACCCTATACAACCCAAATGAAATATAGCTAAAGAGGCTATATAAAGATGATTTAGTGAAATAACATCATAAATAAGTTAGGAACCTCCTAAGTTTACAAAGTATAGTAGATTTCTTCTATAATAGAAACAGAGTAAAAGCATAAGCTAGACATTCAAGTCATACTAAATACACACTTGGATGATATCATAGAAGATGATATAAATCAAATGAAAGGAAAAGATAAGTAGAGACATTATGACTAATATGTTAAGACAATTCGTTAAAGGTTATACGTAATTGAATAGTGGGTATTTTTATTGTGAGACCTAAGTCCAATTTAGTTGTCTCAAAGAAACTTGCTTATCATCATAAGTGGATGACGAAGAGGAGGCAAATACATTCCTTCTTTAATGTTTCTTGTACAAAAAGAAAAGATAGAATGATCCATGATGTTAGTCCTATTTGATTATCAGTGTAAAGTAAAGGATAGTGATACATGTGAACAAAAGGATAAATCAAAATATCCCTAGTTGATCTTTGACAATGGAAATTGCAATGTACTAAAACTAGTATGCTGATTTGGAAGATTACTCTGTTTCACCTATCATAGAACGTGGATGACATAAATACATTAAATAAAATGCATTTGATCAATCCACCTTAATGAAAATTTTGCATGGATACAAAGTCATAAACTTTTTCTCTAAGTAGTGCTTACTTGGAATCCTTAGACCTAAAATCTTTACGAGTCTTGGATGGATTCTATTATACTTTGACACATGCCAAACACGACTTATAAAAAGGCTATACATTGGGTATGATTAGGTATATCATAGTCCATGCTAAATTGACAACAAAGAAGTGAAGAGATTGCCACTCTCAAAAGAGAAATGATATCAACGACCACTTGACTTGTGAATTAATAAGTGTTTGGATAAACCCAAGATTATTGATAGACTAAATAAATAATCTATTTGTGTCAATTTCATATAAGATCAAGGAAGTGACAGTATTAAATAATAAGGCTTCTAGACAGAAAATTTAAGTGTTGATTTCTATTTACTTGAGTAATTATTAAGCTTATAAAAGGTTAATAATGGTTTTTGGACTGATACCACATAGTAGGGAATAAATCTTTGATTGTACTGGGCTTGATCTCAAATTCACAGCATGAGCAAATATTTTTTAAGTTTAAAAATACAAAAATGCACGAACCTATGTTGGGTTGCTTGGTGGATTTTGACCAGTAACTACATAATGGGCTGTCAGGCTGAAATTCCAACTCCAGTGGTCAAAACCCACATACTATATTGTAGGTTGTTTTGGGCTGGTCCTATAACCCTGATGGGCCAACACATGTGGTCCACCTATAATGTCACATCCTCGTCCTAAAATCACATAATTAATATCATAAGTAAAATATTTAATAGAATAATAAAATTATTCGATAAAATCAAGAAAATGAATGAATAGAAACAAGTTTATGGAAGGTTGATAAAAGGGCGATGGAAGGTTGATATACAGGGTACATTCGTTACATTCTAGTTCTACATAAAGTATGAACTTTGTATACTCCAGAATAACGGGCATATTAAGTTAACATAAAGCTTAATCCATGGATATGTTGACAAATATGATCAGTATTCTTATTAAATAGCAGAGTAATTGTAATCTGAATATAAGATAAGATTATAAGTATGATACCTATGATTGAAAGTATTGAAATAATGATTAACGACAAATATATGATATTCTAAGAAAGTTTTTAATTTATACGTACAAGGAAAGGTGTTATTATGATAAACTATATGATTAACATAATAATAGTATATGATGTTTTATATAAGCCCCATGATTCACATTTAAATGTCTGACATAATCATTAGACCTTTAGTTTTTTAGTCTTACTCTACCAAGTAATTATGATAGTATGAATGAGGATTCTAGAAACCCTAATTCCACTTAAATAGTAACTAATGAGCTATAGGAGTCTATATATGATCCCCAAATCCGACTACTACTTATTTTTGCATATACTCATTTCTCTCATGGGGCTCATAAAATTTTATACGTACTCCACTTAAATTAGGGTTTTTAATTTATACGTACAAGGAAAGGTGTTATTATGATAAACTATATGATTAACATAATAATAGTATATGATGTTTTATATAGCCTCTTTAACTAATTCCACTTAAATAGTAACTAATGCACATAAAATTTTAAAATATACACATTTTATTAATCAAATAAAACTACATATAATAGTTGAGGATATGGGGATATTTCCAAAAATATAATGTTTACAAAATCAGTAGGGTTATATAAGAAAAGAAATCCATTAGACCGCATTTCAAATATAACCCGTCAAAATGAATGTATGCACTGTAATGTTCAATACAATGTATGACATATATTTCCAATTAAACTTCAGTGCACGACCCACCTGTTAGTGTAAGCCCTAGCCCAATGCATTGTTTGTAACTTTTATTATTGAGTAATAAAATTATGAGGTATTATTTTATCTTATGATGTATTGACCTGTGGTATATTGTTTGATAAAATATCCAAGAATGTTAATTATACGCTTGAGGTATCAAGGTTGAGGACCTTGATAGTAGAACCTGGAAGTTTTT
>CANYCX010611056.1:0-16520 GCA_948193385.1 Breynia disticha f. nivosa
TAACAATCATACCAAAAAAATTATCCACAACAAAATCACACACGAGGATGGTTGCATTCGTGTTACTTACCTCGCAAGACTCGTCTAATGTCTAGGCTGAGAACTACCCTCGCATTAATTCGATCCTCGTATTAACAATTAAACAACATACCGATCACATATATGCTTACAATTGCTCTTAACATTAAATGATTGCTGATTTTAGTTTTAAATGCTTCTTTCTTTCTTTCCTTTCTTCTTCCTTCATTTATATCCTCCATCAACAACCTTCACATAATTCATTCTTCCCTCTTTACCAACCATTTCTAATGCTTCCTACAAACTCAATTACATATGTTTGTACGTCTCCTATCTTCTGATACAACATCTACACATTAATTCATCAATTTCCTTCCCAAAAATCTAAGCACTTTCCTATCATTAAACCATACTCTCACACCATTCTCATCCTAATCAATTTGATCATTAACATCACCTCATTTGAAACCAAAGAAACTTACTTAAGCAACAATACTTGAAAACAAACCTAGAATCAAGAAACCCAAACTCGTAACTTTGACCAATCCCATTTAAAACACTAATTTCTGGAACTTAAACCATAAATTAACACCAAAAATGGTTACCAATGGTTAGTATACACATTAAGCTTTCCAAAGAATCAAATTTTACTAAAATCGGAGCTCATATCAAAGAAATATTGCATTTAGAAATTAGGTATGAAATAAATACGGGATTTCAAAGTTTATTCAAGAAAACTTACCAAATTTAGGTTCTCCAATTGATTCTAAAGCTTTCAACACCAAGAATTTGAAATGAAAGGGATGATTTAGGGCTAAGAGAAATTTTGGAAGGAGAGAAGAAGAAGAATCGTGGGAGAAGAACAAATGAGGAGAGAGGTATAACATATGCACAAATATGTTTATTTAATTGGACCCTTTTACCCCTCCGATCGTATTAATTTATTTTATCGTCGTTTTCTCTTTCCCGATCGACTTAAACATTTCCAATTTTTAATTCATCAAAAATCTTACACCCTTCTCCAAATTATTAATTAAAATGATTTGCGAACAATTTATGTACATTTTTACATATTTTTATTTAAAATCTCATAATTATAAAATTTTTTGGACGTTACACACCAAGTTTTTCTTCGATTATTTCGAGACAGTATTCAACCTGTTTGCCCCACATACTTATGGCCTAGACAAGAAGAACTAGCAAGGTGAGTTTTTCGATTAAAGTTTCATCTTTTATGTTAACTAGTTATCACCTTTAAGTCAATTTGTTGTTGTTTTGATTTTTGGTGAGATTCTTGGGTGTATTTCTTGTGTTGCTTTGTGTATTTTCCACTGCCTAAGTTGTTTAAACACGCTAGAAACCCAACAAGGAAAACAAGTGACTCATGTTTATCAACCTCCTTACAAGAGGGAAAACACTTTCAAGTCACGACCTATTACATCCTACAAACCTAAGTTGCCTTTAGCCACCCCATTCGTATTTAAATTCATCTGTCCTTCATTCGGTGGGGTCTAAACTATTATTATTTATGCCATCTCTCTTACCAGGATGTACTTTCATGAAAAAGTTCCAAACTTCTCGAATTCTGTTGTGCAAACTATCATTGGTGTTGAAAGGTAGGGTTTATGGTTAAATAGGAAATTATTACACCTTTTCAAATCCACCAACAAGCGCAGAGGGATACAATGTAACATCTTTGAATTTTTTACATTAAAATGATGAAAAATAAATGAATAAATGGAAGAATATGAAGGTTGATTGAAGGTTGATATAAGGTTGATATGAAATAACCAAGGAAAACTAAAAAATGCCAGAAACCAGCAAAGTATGCGCAGTGGGAGCCAACTACGTGCAGTCGCTATGACCACATGTAGTTTACTCTCCACCACGCGTGTCCACCACGCGTGGATTGCTAAATTCTGGAAAAAAATATAAATTTTCCCGAAACGATATAGCATTGACGAAAACATATTTGGTGCAGAGAAAACATAAGAGGAAGCTAAGAAACAGTAGAAGAACTTGATTTTGAGTGAGGGGAAGTGATTTAACAAGAAGAATCTTCAATTCTTGCAAGAATCCAAGTCAATAATATAAGGTTAATAGCTGGTTTATGAACTTACGTAGGGTTATGCTTTTAATTGATGATTGAAAGTGTTAGAACTGAAATTGATGCTGGAAATCCTTGTGATTAAGTGTTGGAAAGTTGAATGATTCTTTGTGTATGAATTAGAAGATGAAAATCATGATAAGAATGGATTGTAGGAAGATTACCTTATGAAGGAAATTGTTGGAAATGTTGACATGTGGATGATTTAAAGATAAAAAATGATGCTTTGATGATTCTAAGTAAAGAATCAATGTGTGAATGATTAGTTAATGAATTGTATATGATTAATTACGTATAGAAGGTTCTATACGACGGTTGAGTGGATTTTGATTTGGTGTTTAGATTGCTAATTTTGCTTATATTCGAGGTAAGTGTTCTTACGCTTATTAAATTGGTTCGTAAAATAATTCATATGTATGAAGGTAGCTTTTCTTAAGACTTATATAGTTGTAAATATAGTTGGCCTATAATGTTATGATTGAGATTGCTATATATAGATGAATCTTATTGAAAATGATCTGTTTATGGCTATATGTCTTAGTTGACATATGATTGACATTTATATGTCTTAGTGAACATATGGCTAATTATTGATTGATTGTTGAAAAGCATATGTTTGCTTAATGACTATGAAAAGTAGTGGATTGCTTATTGAGCATGGCATTGTTATTGAAATGATGAGTTGACTATGGTTGGATGATATTCTTATTTTGAATGTGTATAAGTATGCTCTTTTGATTATAATTGACATATGGTTGATAATATGTTTATATTAAGGCATGTGTTGCTTTGTGATATGTATATAAGCATGTATTGCTTATTGAGCATACTTGATTGAGTTTGAGACATATGAATGCATTGTACATTCATTGTGTTGCATTCATTGTGTGATACTGAGATTGATATTCGAGGTTGGGCCTGAGGATTACTTCGAGTGAGATCTCGATGCCGGTCTGGGACTGATGATATTCTGAGTTGGGCTCGATGTCGTACTGCGTACGATGCTTGTCTGGGACCGAGTGAAAAATGAAAAGAAAAGAAAAGAAAAGAAAAAGAAAGGAGAGCAATACCTCGGGGCATATCGCATGTGATTGCATTGTCATTCATATGTACATTTCTGATTCGAATTCATATTTAGCATGTGTGATTATTGCTTTCTTCGATATGAATGCTAGAGTGAGTGAGTTATATGATACTGTGATATGGAATTATGAATGATTCATTGATCGAGATTGTGTTATATGTAAATGTGATATATGGTATGATATGATTAATATGATTCTTTATATGAATGGTTGAGTTGTATATTTGTTTGGCACGAGCTGTGCCAGAGAATGATCAAATCATCACCACGTCTTCGTACTGAGATACTGATTTTCCCTGTGCTTCATACAAAATGAGAATAGACTTGTGTTAGAATACTTGCTAAGTATTGTGAAATACTCACCATTTGTTTGTATTGTTTAAATGATGCGCAAGACGCAGATAACTGCCACTAGACTAGAGCAGTAGTGATCTTACACCAGAGTGATATTGTCAGAGGTCAAGCTCCATATTTTGAGTGCTTCCATTTTTTATCTTTGTACATACTTGTACGTTATTGTAAATGTTCGTATTTTGAGGTGTGGAAACATTTTCAAACGTAAACTTTTGCTTCCGGTAATGTATTTTGTGTTTGTATAAATGGGCCAAGATTTTACATATTATGAATATTTCATTTTCTCTCTCCTCTGTTTTCATTTAAACTATATTGTTTTGAGAAAAGGATTGAATTAAGTAGGGAAATGTTTTAAAAATTGAGTTCCACAGCATTGGTTAGATCAATCAGTACTCAACTCTCTTTTGGTCCAACAAATATCACTCACATTTTCATTGTTTTAATCCAACAACATAGTAAAATTGGATGAGATAGCTTTGACAGCTTATTCTCGACAAATAGAGTTACTAAAAGAATCATGAACAATTCAACACATACTTGTTGCTTAAAGACTCTTTTAACTACTCGTTTCCAAACTTAAAGATATCTTCACATTTGGAACACTTCCACTGGGATAAAGCTCCAAAACTCCCAGTGAAGTCAAGAAACTACTAGGACTAAGATCAAAGCTTTCAAATTTTTAAGAACTCAAAACTCAAAAATTTCCCATAAGTAAAGAACACCTAGCTCCCATTGAAAATAACATCCATTAAAATCAAGATCAGGACCATTCACACTCAAAGAAGATGTGGTTACAATACTTAATTATGACCATAAAATATTACTAAATACTTTATACATCAATTCATGTTCTTCCTTCAAAATTCTCCCACTCAAATGGACTGATCATGAAGGAAAAATAGCCCTAACTTCTCATATAAACATGGACATGTCCATTTTATCCCAATTTAGAAATTTATTCATGAAGAATTGATTACCTATGTTCGTTACTTAAACTTACCAATACAAGTCTACTCATACCATCCAATGAGAATATGTGTCAACATGACACAATTCAGCATCTTAGTTAAAGAACTTCACGTATAATTTAAGTCTTCTATGAGTAAAATCCACGTGTTCATTGGAAACATCTCATGAAAAATGTAGTTTTGTCATTCTCTTGACTAAACCACAAACTTTCATAAGAACCGTAAGCAATAATCTTTGAGGGTATGTTAAAGATCATGTGGTGTGAGCCAACGTACATCTTAACATGATTAAGAAGAAAGATTCTTTCTTATGTTCACATAACTCGTGTTATGCAATTGGAAATAAACACCTCATGTTCAAATCCATATCATCACTTGAGCTTAGTCTTCAATCAAATTTAATCACGACGTTAGTAGAACTTAGCATCTTTGATTGCATCATATCTTGGCAAACAATACTCAAGAAGCAACTAAATGCTCTCATTTATGTGATACGTCTTAAGCAACTACAATTATTACGATAATAGTCATATCACAAAATGATGAACACAATAGGCCCCTATGCCTACCCCTCAAACTTATCATCAACTAATGACAACAAAATTGGATTACAATAAGAATTCAACTAAACTAATATGCGCACTATTAGTTCATCGTGAAGGACACAATTCATAATTAGGCAACTCATCTCAAAGAATTTCCTAACACTCTAACTATTAGCTAATCATTCAAAACAATCTAGACTTACTTCTGCTAGAGTCACACACAATGAGATTATCACTAAGATAATGCTTAGAACAATAATGATAAAATTTATCTCTAACTTATTAAAGAATTGTAGTTCATACTCAAACATAATGTAAAAAAAATGTTATCCTTGAAATATCTATTAAAGACTCACTTTAATAAGTTAAGACATAAGTGTAACACTAAAAAAGATATTAACTTTTCAAGACTCACTTGTATAAGTTAATTACTTCTTGACTCCCACTTTTTGTGTCACTATTGACGTGATTGACTTTTATCACTTAGATACTTCAAAAACAATTGAAGACTACTTAATTCTTCAACAAGTAGGATTAAGTTTTGAATTTATCATCTTCGGAAAATGTAAAACAAAACAACATATTTAAGCATGATACACTTCACACTTTAAAGTGTATACTTCAAAGTACAATACTTTGAGTAATCAAGATATTTCGCTTAAATATCTTAAATCCATGTTTAAAACTAGACTTTAGTTTAACAAATCTCTCAATTCTTAAGAATTCCAAATCTTATGCTCATTCCTTACCACTTGTCCTTAGTTAAGAAAATTCCTCAACTTTCTTCCTAAGAATTTTCTTGACAATAACCTCATATACTTATTAAGTTAGGTTGTTATTCCATGTGTCTCCCACTTGGATAAATTACCCTAAGGAATAGATAACATCGTTTTGGTGTGCGCATTAGTTACCAACTAACTAATTTTACTTTTTCATGAATCATATAACCTTCTAAGCTTTTATACACAAATCTTGTGTTCACGTATCAATATAGAACTCAAAAGTCCTCGATCCTCCGATCCATTAAATGATATGATTCTTAGTAATCTCATTCATCATTTTTTACGCAAAGTATAATGATGCACACAACGGAATCCTCTTATTACACTTGGCATAAACCCAAAATTATGTCGAGCATACAGTACTTCCTTGAATTTTGACTCTAAAAAATCAAGGTATTAAAACACTTAGTTTCTAATAGTGCATTTGGAAAACTACTTTTCAACCTATGCGATTAATACTACCTAAGCCTAACGCACGATTACGTTTACTTTAGTATTAATCGACTTTAGGAGTAGTAAATAATAAAATAAATATTACGCAAATAAATAAATAATAATACATAGTTTATTGCTTTTGAAATAAGGAATTTTATCATTATACAAAATTTACTATTGATACATTAAATTTTAATATAGTGTTTGGTTCACATAAAATGAGCTCTTCACATAGAACCACAGAATTATTTGGACTACTGCATTCACTAAACCAAAAATTTAACTATTAATAGTAAATTTTATTTTAGTTCTATTGCCCAAGTTACTATAAATTAGTCAACTCATGTTCATTAAGTGATAAATTAAAATTACAAAAATTTTATTTATCTATAAATGTAACATTTCTAATAAATTGTACTAAACAATTTACACGTCCAAATAATATTTAAACTTATTAAACATTAATAATGAACATAGAACTAAAATTCTAATACCCCACAAATGGTATTTTCAACTTAATTCTTATCAAGTCTTGCCAATACCCAACGAATGGTATTGTCAACTTATTACACAATAATTTATTACGTCCACAAAGCATGTATACACACACACACAAAATAAACTTCGCAATAGAATTTAAAAAATTAACGTATAATCTTTGCAGGAAATTCTATATTACCCAATAACTCTCAAATCAAGACTATAATTAATACCATATTAATTATTATAAGTAATTCTCATTACTTAAACCTTTCTCGAATTACTAAAATTTTACGTCGATAAATATACTAAATATTCAAGTTTCCACAAAATTTTAGTTTAAGTCCAATCTCCATACCCATTATGATTTTAATTAAGAATAACTTAATTCGCATAAGTAATTCTTATTACTTAAAATCTCTTCAAATCATTAAAACAAATTTATTGATTTCAGACAATTTGCAATCCCGATTACATAATTATGCGATTACGTCTAGATTTTACAAACTTAGTATCGCAATTATATCACATCCCGATTATTGCCACGTTGGTCACTAATATCATACAATGGTTTGTAAAATGTAATTCATTGGATCGCATCCAATTTTGCAATGTTACATTTTATTTTCGCTCAGTTTCGGAATTTTCCAAACCAAAAAAACTCATAAATATTTGCACGCAGAAAAATATTTTACGACTTCCAATAATTCTGCCAAATCATACCTTAAATTAAGAAATAAAATTTCTTTTCAAAATTAATTTTCGGATTTCATTGTTGATTTTATTAAAACACATTACAACCTCAATGATTCAATCATTAATACAAAACAAAAATATATCTTGATTTTAGGATTTCGAAGAAAGAATTCAAAATTCAATTTCTTTCCCTACGCGAACACTTTTTTTGGAGCTCAAATTTTTAAAACAAATTTCTCAATTTGAACTCACAATTGTAATAAAAATTGAATTAAACATAAAACCTTTCTTTATAAAACATAATTCTGTCCAAAACATATATTTATAACATACGCGGAAAATAAACAAGTTAGTTTGAAAAGTTATTCAAACTACATATATACAAAGTATATACAATAAGAAAACCAAAAACTAAAACAAACATCTTCGGAGCTAGACCTCACTCGTCTATTGCAAAACGTCTCTGATCACAGCCAATTGGTCCACTCGCAGCTACTTACGATCTACACATTATTTAATCAATGAAAGTGGTGAGTATAAAGATATACTCAGTAAGTGAATCACAATTCACTAAGAATAAATGAAATGCAAGGGAACAGCACGGGTCGTGCCGGATGAACACTAGGGGCGTGCTCATATCAATCTCCCAAACAACACGTCGTGTCAAAACAACATGAGTCATGCTCAAGTATTATTTTTCTAGGCAACACGATCGTGCCCACTATGAACACGATACCGTGCTCATAATCTCTTTCCAGATTATCCAGAAACACGAGGGCGTGCTGGACAGCACGAGGGTGTGCTAAGCTTTTGTTTTACACTTTAAATTTCTGATTTCATGTATGTTGAGTTTTAGTTGTGTGCTTTCAATCATATAAATTTCCAGAGTACTATACATATCACATGTACATTCAAAACATGATTTTAAACTCAATTAAGAGTAAAATCAATCAAGAAGCACAATGTTTTCACACATACCATTTCAAGCATATAAAACATAACAGCCCAACAACATACATATATCCAGCATTCATTATAACATAACAAGTTTAACAAACCAGCAATGAATGCCACATAACTCACGTATGCACAAGCACACATATTTCCGAAGATGAATGTCGGGGCTTACATACCTCCAATAACCGACCTCGAGGGCCACAACTATAAAGGCCAAATATTGATCATAAAGACCATGACCATAAAGGCCAAATCACATCCTCGACCACAAGGGCCACGACCTCAAAGGATCAAATATGCTCACACACATGCTCATAAAGCAACTCATATGCTTCCATATTCATCGTAAATTATGACTATCAATCACGACACAAAGTCAATCAAGCATGCAAATAGTATCATTTCAAACATGAACATATTCACACAATTCATAAGTACATATGAATCAATAACATAGGTTCCATTCTTCCTTAACATTAACTTAAGCTAATTAAAGCTTTTAATGAGTTATGATTAAGGAAAATCCCTAAGTTTTTCTAACACTTATATCGCAAGTGTACGAAATCACTTACCTCGAAACACGTGCAACTCGCACTGCTTCCACCGACTCAATTCTTGAATGAAACTCGTCTTGATCCTCCTAGACAATCAAATATTCCACAATCAATATTCAACCCATTCTTAATAGTTCTTTCAATCTTAAACATAAGTCTAGCAACTACACAAAGCTTTCCAACCTCAAACTAATTCAAATTCAGCATCATCCATCATCAACCAAGCAAAACAAAGTATCAATCTTACCTTAATTGCCTTGGATGATGAATTCTTGCAAGAATTTGTTGTTTCTTGCCTCTCACACGTTCTTGGACTTAGGATTATGGTTTTCCTCTTTCAACTGCTTGCTTTCTTCTATGTTTTTACGAATGATTGAATCAATACAGAATACTCGATATCTTTCCAGACCACACGACCTCGAGCACGGGGCATGCCATTTGGTCGTGCCGTGAAATCTCAGCACCAGTTCTAAATCAATCGTGCATGATCTCTTTCTGCAATTAATTTGACACGAGGTCGTGCCAATTTTCCAGGTTGAGCACGAGGTCGTGTTCGTCTGCACTGATGAGCACGGGGTATGCTGCACGAGCGTGCTGACTGGTGTTTTTCACAATTCTTACCTAAATCGATTTGATTCGATCCCGTTTTAATGTATTTTCAAAATATTTAAATTCCAATAATTTCCAGGATGTTACACTTTTTGCAGACAATTAATGATTTGTCCTATCTATAACGAATATAGAATAACTCCTTACTATGTAAACTAATTACATAATAAATGTCTAGTACATATTGCAAGCATAATGTAATTTTATTAGAATTTATTTGACAAATTATTTTATTTATAATAATTAAAATACACAATTTCAATTAATTATTTTATAACAAATATATCATTACGTAAAAAATATAAACAAATTATACAATAAAGTTCTAATACCTCTTACAAACATATTGTAATTTTAATAGAATTTTATTTGACACATAGGTACATTTAAATTAATTAAAATATGAAAATTTAATCAAATTTAAATGGAATTAATACTTTTGGAATTCAAAAATATACAAAAACATATTAAAAATTTTAGAATATTGTAAATATTAAATCTGTCAAAAATTGGAAAAATTTTGGTAGCCAGAAACTGCTGCACGCGCCCGCACGCGCCACCTTGAGTGGGTAAGGGCACTGTTCACGCGCGTTGGCGTGAACCAGACGCAGCCCACCACGCGCGACACGTGGTGACGTCTGGTTGGCTGGTTCATGGGTTGACAAAGCTGGGCAGGAGAGCAGGTCGGGTTAGATCACGGGTAAGGTTTGGGTCGGATTTGGGTCGGGTCGCTAGGTCGTTACAAACGACATGTCCCTTGTCCCGAAACGACACATCGTTTCACTGTGCAACTGAACGACCTGCGGTTAAGCCTCAAGTGACGCGTCGTTCCGGACCAAACAACAGACGCGTGTGTCGTCTGGTTGGTACCCACAACATTCTAGAAAATTAATTCTAAAAATTTAACAGCATTTCTGTTCTAATACCAATGAAAGGAATCACATATACAACATATATATAGAAATATTAATTAATTAACTAATAATTAACTAAAGCATTAAATAAAACGAATGGAAACGCAAAACTGGAATTCTGTTCAATGCAGCAGAAGAAGAACGATACCTCGTTGAGGGTACGCTCGTATCCACAGGCGCAGACTCGTCGGGATACGAGCAATATTTCGCATCAGATCCTACACCGAAATTCAATCACCGAGTGAAATAACCATATGTTGGTTATTTGTGAAGAAGAAGAGAAGTGTCTCTTCTCTCCTCTCTTCCTTTGGTGGAAGAATGGAATGAATGAAATGTGGAGGGGGAAATGCTTATTTATAGAAGTAGAGGTGCCTATTGGTGAATAGACACATTTTTAATAACAATTTTCAATATAGAAGTAGAGGTACTATTGGGGAATGGGAACATTTTTAATAAGTTAAAATACTAATTTTGTCATTTTTAATAACAATTTTCAATATATAAAACAGAAAAATGAAAAAAAATAAAAAAAATTCCAAAAGTTAAAGTTAATCACAATAATAAGTTTTGATTCACTCACAAAATTTGTGTCTTTTGAAATATTATTATGTTAATAAGTAAAAATACTAATTTTTCCATTTTAAATACCAATTTTCAAATATATAAAACAGAACAATGAAAGCAAATACCAAAAATTAAAGTTAATTACTATAATAATTTTAATTCTCTCGCATGTTAATAAAATATTTGGATTTTTCTAAATGTCATTATCTTAAACAGTTAAAAATAAATATAATTTTTTCATTTTGATTAACGAGTTTCTTATAAATAAAATATAAAAATAAAAAAAGGACCACCAAAAAATAAAGTTCATCGCACAACCAAAAAATAAAAATATTTTTGAAATAAAATTTAACAATTATCGCCAAAAGATAAAGTTCATTGCACAACTAAAAATAAAAATATTTTCAGAATAAATTTAATTTTAAAATTTTAAATTGATATTTAATATAAAAATAAAAATTAAATTACTTTCTTTTAAATTACTAAGGACAAAATAAAAAAAATCATGAAAATGCATAATTAATCTTAAATTATTAATTTTAATAATTTTAATCAAATAATAAATTTATATTTTTCCGTGCATAACATGGCAAAGGGCTAGTATACGTAAAGACACAGCAATCGATTTTAATTACTTAGTATTTTTCTTTTCATTCATTTCGAAATCATAACCACAACTCAAAAAGCAAACATTTAGAAATATCTAATATAATAACATTTCCACACAGAAACGTAATATAAATTATCTCAGTTTTTTAAAAATATAAATTTTTGCAAATGTAATTTTAGTTTACTTATTAATTGACTAAAATTTAATAAGATGCAAGTCTTTCCCCTCCCTCCCTCTTTCATATTGATTTGACCAAGTCCTTTATTAAATTGCATGCGGAGCCGTTCCAACATAATTTTGTGAGAGCCAAAATGGAATTAGCACCTACAAATATAAAAGAGTTGATTAATTTGTTTATATTGTAATGTTTACTTTGTCATTTATACAATTGCTTAGTATGAGAAAATATTGGTATGACTCTCATTCAAATAAGTACGTATTCTTGCTTTAGTATGTTTGATGGAGATCTAAACATTTATATATCTTCTTTAATGAATAGGTGCGTACCATGTTGGTTAGAGACTTTCATCTTATATATCTTCTTTAATGAATAGGTTCTATATATATATATATATATATAGAACTAGCTAGGTTGATTAGTAAATAGATTTACTCCCTACATTTATAGAAATTATAATTTTTGTATTATCATTCCCACTAAGAATCTAATAGCCTCATGTAAATGAAGTATAAAACTATGAATTCAATTGTTGATTATATAATACATTAGCCTAGGTTAGACAATTAGTTTTCAGCTTCCTTTTTCATTGTTGTTCACTTATCATAATTTGAACAATGTGACTCCTCCCTAGTCTTCTTTTTGTACAATCATTTCTTTCGATATGATCTCATGAAAGCCTAATCGTTTTCCCTTGTAATATTTTACTAAGAAGAATTTAACAGGTGCACCTAGCGTAATTTGATCCTTAACCATGATAAAGTTTTTAAAAGTAGTACTTTTCCTTCTACTACTGGTACTTTACCCTAAAGATCATCATTTTTTCGACATGTCCTCATTTACGTGTGTCCATCAAAGGCACTTAGCACACATATTAAGCCAATTGTCTGACCTCCATGTTTCTTTCCAATGTCAAGAGTCTTGGTGGTTTTTGCAAAGAATAATTAATATCCCCTACACTTGGTCTCACATTAGAGAATCAAGATCATTTGGTTGTGGTTCTGATCCCATTGGTTCAACTTAAACACAACTTCACTCAAAAATTGTTTCATTGTATTCTCTCATTTTAATGGAGTGCATGTACACTATTTAACACCATACGAGAATTCCAGTTTTAAATGTACTCAACATCTTTCCTCATTGCACACCTGAATGCTTCTAGTTTTAAATGCAATTGATTAACTAATCATCACATAAGTACCTAACTTATGGCGTATTGCATTATACATAGTGAGTCATGCATAGTGATCTTAATAATACGAATTTCATTTTACACCTAGTAAAGTGACACTTCTAGAAAATAGGAGAATGAGGGTTGAATCTTGTTTTGCTCTATTTGTGGCTTCTTTGCTGAAGTTATACAAACACTAGGTAGAAATAACGTATGGAAGAAGAAAGAACACATCAATTTATGATGGTTTGGCACAACCTTGTCTATGTCCACTACTTTAGTACATCTGCTAAGGATTTCCATCATTCCACTATCACATTTCACTTACATTTCACTTTCCAATTTAGTGATAACTCTTGTAGAATTTTCCCTTTCTAGGCCAGTGAGAACTCTCAATACAATTTGCTATCACAAGTGAACTAAACAACCAATCAACCTAGAAATTCTACACAAGAGCAATTGCTATACAAGTCTATACAATGAGCCAATCTCAATTCTAATTCTATACAATGATAATAAATAGAAAGACTCACTTGTATGAAACTTGAAGGTCAAACCGAATTTCTCAATAGTAAGCTTATAGATTGTTGAAAGATTATGTGTTCTTGCTTTGTAATCTTTCTTTCTTAAGTTCCCACACTTCCAGCTTTGAAATGAGTATTTAAATACTCTTCTCATAGGCTTATAATCATTAAAGGCATAAATGTATACATTGAGATTTAAATGACCTTGCATCTAATGTTGTGTTAGAACCGTTAATATATGTTTCAATCTTCACTAATGTACATTGTTTCCAATAACGTACATTGTCTTCTCTTGGTAATGTATGTTACCTGCTTTCCCAATTTTGTACCAATTTATCCATATTGGGCAGAATATTTGTCACGAACGTGATTCATCTTGAACCATTCTTCAATAACGTACATTAAGCTTTAATAACATACATTACTTGTGCTATGTAACAAACATTGTTTCTTAGTAGCATGACTTCGCTACCTGCTTGTAAAATTGGGATTCTTCCAAAATAACGTACGCTATCCTTAACTTAAACGTACGCTATTTTCATATAGTTTCATCTACTTAACTTACAAATCAATCTTTATTGCTTTTACGGGTTAGCACATTATTAAAACTAATTTAGGGACTCAAAATTTTGATCATCATTGATCCAATAATCTCTCCCTTTTTTATAATGACAAAACTCTTAAAAGAGATAAAAGATTTTCATATCAGCACAAAAACAAGCAATGATTGATTGCATTAAAGTCTTATGAAAAAGTTAGTTCAATGCAGTAAGTATAATCAATAATCATCAAATACAATCAACAAGCAATAAAAATTGAATAAGCATCACTTATAATTAGTAAGGGATAAGTATGATGTAAAGAATAATCTTAAAGTTTTAACTCTCAAAATTAGACTTACTTCCCCCCCTCCCCCCCCCCCCCTCCCCTTTTGTTCATACATCTCAATTGAGTCTCTAAAGGGTTTTAATTAAAAAATACTTGGAAAATTTTATCTCAAAATACTCTCTATCTCCCTTTTCGTCATTATTATATGCTATGTTAATGAAAGATTCTCTTCATCTATCCAAAATTGGTCCTCTTCATACTTTTATTCTCACAATTGGGCCTCCCTATTTATGTGACCCCCGAATTCAAACATCACTCACGTATACTTCCCTCCTGCAAGTCATACTTGAACCTGGAAATCAAGTATTTATTCAAGAAATAATATAAGACATACAATTAAAGATAAAAATTGAAGGACATAAAATAGCAACCTCATTTTCATAAACATTATACAAAGTTACACAACATGTTTTGTATTCAAAATAAATTTCACATCCGGCTTGGGTTATAAAAGAAATAAGAAAACAGAAATTTCCTATTTCTATAATAACCTGCCCAAAAATACATTTCATGCTAAATGTATGCCAATATAGTCATGTACAAAGTAATAAAAACTCTAATCCAAACAGTGCACCGCACACCTCGGTTCGTGTCTTTGTGATCTCCAACTTGCTAAGCAATGCACGTCGTCTCGTCCAAAATGTAAACCTCTCTAGTTTTTGCCAAGCGTAGCAGGCAATAAAATGCGTGAGTTATAAAACTCAGTAAGCAATATAACCATAAATGGTCAACTCACAAGCATTCGTATGTTTAGCCAAAATGTGTATCCCTACTCAATCATTTTATCTCCACACCGAGCAAACAATCAACCAAACAACCACACAACACATTGGTTTCTACAAACCCTCGATAAATAAATTTATAGTGTGATGAACAATGTCGAACGGTTTAAGGAACGGTTTGGATAAACCGTTCATCAAACTATTTGGTCATTCTGTCATCCAACCATCACACCCGAATGGTTTTGGAAACGGTTTGGCTAGGCCGTTCGTCAATCCGTTTGGTTGTTCTGGATTGTGCAAGAATGGAAACTGTTTTGGGAACGGTTTGGGTTAACCGTTCTTCAGACCGTTTGGCCACACTGGTTTGCATAAATATCAGAACGGTTTGGGGAACAGTTTGGCTAGACCGTTCTCCATACCGTTTGGGTTCACTGGTTTGTAAAATTTGTCGAAACAGTTTGGGAAACAGTTTGACCAAACCGTTTCTCAAATCATTTGGGTCCCCTGATTCCAGCATTTCTGCACTTTTACACTTGATCATTCCACCTATTTTCATCATAATTCAAGTACACATTTTCCACAACCATTCAGAAACTTCAAACCCCCAATTGTACCATCAAATAACTCAACCAAGCATAATCCACAACACATTTCAAACAACTTCATCAACCATTGTAAAACCATAACTACTCATATAATCGGCATCAATCCAAAGTCAATAGATCATAAATCATAGTCCATAAAGTCATATAAAACCAAATCAATCCATAACCAATAAACCACAGAAGTTCAATAATTTATGAAAGACACAATCATAAGGATTTGAGGATGAATATTTCTCAATGCCTTATCTAATACGATCTCTCATACTCCAAATTCATTTATGCCCTAATTTGGCCACTTTAGATGACTCAAATATGAATGACTTTCCACTGTGCCACAGTAACGTATGTTTTATATATGACTGCACATATGCTCCCAAGAGCCAGTAACCCTCCGCCATCTCAAACTCTTGCTCTCAAGAGCCATTCTTTAATTCTACATGCTCCCAATGAGCCCCCATATGTGTGCATGATGTGCAAACAATCACATAACACCACCATGCATAAACTAATCATATTGAATCAATCAATAAACGTCATAACATAGCATGATCACAATCACAATATAATTCACAAATTCACAACAACAACAACATAAACTTCAGCCATCCAATTTTCTTTCAATATCATATACCAACACAACAACATACCATTTAACATCAAACACTTACACGAAATCATCACGTTCCGTGTTTTAAAAACAATTCACAAACCATATCAATCAATTACTCCACAAAGCATACATCACAACAATTTCC
>CANYCX010611769.1:0-16365 GCA_948193385.1 Breynia disticha f. nivosa
CATATTTATTCATGGAATCATAATTGATGATGTTGTGTGAAATGCACTTAGAATGGTTGTTCTATGATGTTGTGAGGATGTACGAATGGTAGTATGTATTCTTGTTGGTATATGATTGGTGGATTGTGTTTTGAGGAATGTATTGATGATTGTTTGTGAAATGATTTGTACATGGATGAATTTCCATTTATAGATGTTTTATGTGTGAGTTTATAGATGTGTTGAGAATAATGGTTAATTATGGTTTAATTGGCGTATGTTTGACTTGTATGGAATGCTTGATAAGTGTATTGGTATGGCTAAAACAAATGGACAATAATTATGCATGGATTAAACTTAAGTTGAGTTGGGCAAATTCTGCAGTGCAGAGTAACATTCATTAGGGGCTTATGTAATGAACGTTACTTCCCATAATGAACGTTACTCCCTGAGGTAATGAACGTTACTTGCTCTGATGAACGTTATTCTGGGGTAAATCCACGTTAGTCATGCTGCCTTGAATAATGAACGTTACCACCTTATTAATGAGCGTTATTTTGGGACAGTAAGTCCTAAAATGGACCGAAATAACATCCAAACTTATACCTAATGAATCTTAGTGATGTGGAATGGTTTCTTGATGAATAAGAACACTTAAATTGAGATCGATAACACTGGTGTGGTGGTTATGTATGATTTTTGTGGAATGGCTTTAGGGCGCCATTATGGCTTGAGGGGGAATAAGGCCGGAATGGCCAATGTCTCCCCTGCACCCCGGCATGTAGAGACGCTAAGGGAAAACTTACTGAGTATTGAAAAATATACTCACCTGTCATTGCTGGATTCTGTGTAGATCGTCAGTAGCAGCTGGGACCACTTTTGGAGCGGAGCTAGGCGTGTGATACGAGGTGGACTAGGTCGACATCCTGATACATTTTGGACTTGCACATTTTGAGTTTTGTATAGCCATACATATGATAGTATAGGCTTTAGCATATGCATCTTTTGAAACCAAAAACCACGGCTTTCACATATCTGATTTGACTTGTATTTGGATTTGGTTTTATGTAATGCATATGCTACTATTCCATTCTATATATATATATACATACATTGTCCTTCTTTCTCTTTATTATTAATTTTGTTTTAAACAAAAAAAAATAGTTGCGAAGAATCAGATTATGAAAAAATGAACTTAGTGAAAATGGGTTCCACATATAAGGCTTTACATAGTTTTCAGTACAATAAGTAGGAACATAAGTTCCTATTTGATCATAGTACAAAATTTCTAGGAGTGGGGGAGGAAATTCCTCCAGTTCTTGGAACGTAAAACCTGTCGTGGACACATGCTTCCTAGCAAGCCAATGAGCTGCTACGTTGCCTTCCCAGACGACAAATTGGCATTGAAATTCAGGATGTTTCGCCAGTAGTTGCTGAATTTCCCAAATCAATGCCAGATTTCGCCTTTTCCATGCTTTCTGTCGCTTGATGATTGAAACTGCAAGTTCTGAGTCGGTTTCAATAATAACCCTTTGGTATCCTCCCCGGATGATCCATTTTAATCCATACAAGATTGCCCATAGCTCCGCAAAGAGAGGATAGCAGTATCCTAGCCCCACTTGGAAGCACCCTCTGGCAAACCCAGCACTATCTCGTAAGAGGCCCCCTGCAGCACCATGATGATTTGTTTCACTCATAGCTGACATGTAATGATTAACTATTGATTGGAATGTATTTTAAAAAATTGTTTTTAATTTTTTGTTAAAATTTATGGGATAAGTGAAAAATATATATTTTACTTTTAATATTTTTATTAAAATATGTAAAACTACACAAAAAAGAATAATAACTATGAAAAGGTGTTGCTTAACAAGATAAGGTTGTATGAATTTCATGCAATGTCCTAAAGGTAGAAATTGTTTATCCTCACAATTGGGGTAAAAGTCTCACAATTGTGAGACTTTTACCCCAATTGTGTGTCATATGTTACTATTCATTGCCGAAAAGACATATGCCCCACTTAATCATATCAAATTTTCTAATATATCAGCTGAATAAACTAATTTGCGATATGCTAGAAATCTCAATTTTCATTCCTTCAGTACCAGATTTATTATTTACAAGCAAAAGTTGATAATGGGTAGACAATATAATTGTCAACTAAAAAGTTGACAAGAAATATACAACTAGTTGACAATAGGTAGACAATTAGTTGACAAAAAAGTTTGTGTTATTTTTAGTGTGCATATGATTTAAACACTTGTCAACCTGTTTTCAACTTATTATCAACTTTATTCATTGTAAAATGTGAACAACAAAGTTGAAAATAAGGTAAAACCCTAGTTTTTGCCTTTGTCCACTGTAAAATGTCAACGCTAAAGTTGAACATTCATCTCCATATACATAAGCATACACCAACACAACATACCCTTCTATCATAAAAAAAATACTTTACACATCAAAACATGAAGTGAAACTACAAAATCATGTGTACATTACTAAATATAATTCTAATACATTAAATAGTCTAATTTGTGTTATTTGTTTGAAAAAGAGGCAGAGTATGTAGCATCTCCAAACACAACACCACCTCAAACTTCCCTTTTTTCTGATTTAAGTTCTTTGACATATCTTATGGTAGTAGTATTATTGGTTCGTGATTGCAGTTGTTCCACATTTAGAACCACAAGGCTCATTCACTCATTTGATTTCAATATGATTGTCACACATCCACTCATTTGATTTCATTTGAAAAAAAAGTTTGTGATTATATAAGATAGAAAGAAAGTGAGTGGGTAACATGCATGTCCAGTGAATTTCTTGGTTGGTTAATATCAACGTTAACAGCCAAAATAATCCAACCAAAGTAGTTCGATGAAAAAAGAATTGTAATAGGAAGAGAGAGGTGAAAGACAGGCAGATGAGAGAGATGAGAAAAGAGAGAATAAAAAAAATGAAGAATTAAGGATTTATAAATATATTTATTAAATAAATTGATATTATAGATATCTATTTTTTTGTTTAGCATATTAGCCAAATCATTTTAGTACATGGTATTTAAGAAAAATTATCAAGTTTAACATAGTGATGGGTGTACTTTGTTCTTATTCTTTAAATAGTTTAAATTTATCCTGAACATGATGACATAGTGATGATCAGACCAAGTTCAGACTATTTCAAAATTGTAAAAAGAAAATCTAAAGCAGGTATATTAAGGGTGAAACAATTATTAAAGTGAGCGATCGCTCATGCCACTAGCCCCTACATCTGTCCTTACCTCCAACATTGCATACGATAATCTGGGCTCTGTTTAGTATACTTCCCAGGAGTTCACTTACCTAGGAAACAACTTACCTTAACTAGAGAAGAAAAATCACTACCCTTTCACTTGTTATCTCTTTTCTCTTATTTAAGGGAAGTTTCTTCCCTAGCCACTAGGGAAGTTAATGCAAAAATGAAAAACAAACAATGAAAGGTAACTTATTTTCCTACCATTTATTTCCCTATTTTTAAGTTACCCCATACCAAACAAAGTCCTAACGTCATAAAAAAATCTCTAAGGAAAAATAAATTTCAACACATTAAGTCTTCGTTAGGGTTTGGATTAGTGTTTTCTAATTTAAAACTATTTGAAAAACAAAATTAATTTTATGCAGATAAGCACTCAATAAATCAAGAGGAAGAAAGCTGACAGTCAAAGCATGCTAAAGATGATGATTGCATATGCCATCTTTAAAAGATTCATGGGTATATTGGTGTTCCAGCTTAAGCTCAACAAGTTAACCTTACAATGCAGAAAACATTCATAGTATTTTAATTGGATTTTTCAATCGCAAAAAGACGTTAATTCAAAAATTGAACTTGCTTGTGAATTTCTTTATCACTAAGGATTACATTAAACAGTCCAAAAGTTTTATATAACAAGAATCTAGTAAAATAACAAACCGTAAAGTTTTTATAGATGTTCATATTGTATTGCATATTTACAAATTCATTTAATATATATTTACTAAATATTTCTCATAAATTTTATATTTGTAATATTTATTTACTAAAATTTCAAATACATGATTTCGCAACATCTTATTCACATTAGTTATGCTTTTTTGAGTTTAGTTCTTTTATTCATTTTGCGTCGAATTTTTTTTTGATTTAGATAAATTTCGACCTGATAAATTTTGCATCAAATTTCAACACAAATTGACGTTTATATTTGACGTTAAAAAATGAAAAATTTTGAATATTCAATGAATTTTATGTATGGTTTCATCTATTGTATTAAACAAATGATAAGTTTTTTTTATTTAAATACAAAAATATTGTCTCAAATTTTGACTTAAAATAGCTTAAAATTTTATACAAATTTCTTTTTTCATTATACTTTGATTCATATTTCCAACCAATTTTGAGGCTGGTTTTTTGAAAAATGGAGGGTTTTTTTTAAAAAAAATTTACACAAACTTTAAAACAAATAATTTTCTAAATATATTCCACACTCTCTTGAATTCTACTCAAAGTAATAAATATCTCTCTTTTTGTTCACTCCTTTGTATTAATTTCAACTATTTTTTCATTTATTTATTATTATTTGATTTATTTATAATGTAATTTATTTATTTTATAGTTTTATGAAATTATTTTTATCAATCTAGACTGTTGTTGTTAAAGTAATTTCTACAATTTTGATTTATTTATTCCAATTTTTTAAATTATTCGACCCAAATTTTACATACCATTTCAAAATAAATTGAATATAACATAATTTAAAACATAAATATAATATTTATATGAAATACTTTAAATAAAAAACAGTTTAAAATATAAACATATAACAACTAAAATTTTTAAAATAATTTTATAAATACTGCCTTTTATTATAATGCTTCATGTTATAATAACTTATATTTTTTGACATACAATAACATAAATATAACATTTTACGTTTATAACAATTTTATAAACAATTTTATATTTTAATACTATAATAACAATAATATATAAATTTAAAATATTTTTAAGCATAAAAAATAATCTAGCAAAATCGGAGAATTTTTTTTGATTTAATTTTTATCTGATTTTGATTAAACATACGAGAAATTAAGCTACAACATGTGTCAAATTCATTTGGTGTTTTAAATCAAAATCTCTCCCAAAATTTTGCAAAATACAGTCGAAATTTTGTCACAAAATTTGAATGAAATTTTAATCGAATTTAGTATTTACAATTTGTGACGTTTTATGACGTAAAAGTGCAATTTTAGTTGAAGTCAACTAAAATTCTACCATTCATGTAGAAAAATATTTGTGATGGCATATGCATAAATAAGATTTGAAATCGTGTCATATATGTAATTAACCCAATATTTTTAATTGGTAAAAAATAGACATGTTAAAAATAATATATGAAAGGATATGACAAGAGGGCGAATCTATAGAAAAATACAGCAAGAAAGGGCAAAACTATAGAAAAATATGACAAGAGAGGGCGGAGCTGTAGAAAAATACACAATAAAAAAATAAATAAATGACTAAACACGAAAAAAGAGGGGACGGACCCCCTCACCCCCTCTAATTCCGTCCCACCAAGCTCATGTAAAATGCAAGATATAGGTGAAGAAAAGATCATATTATTGTTAATCTTGTCTATCCATGGAAAGAGAAAATTAGTATATATTCTTATATGGGCATCACCAAAAATTATATGCCTCATGTCTACCTCTTTCCCTTCTTGACATAAGATTCCTACATACATTCACTAACCCACCATCACCATTATATCACCAAGCATAATTCCTTTCTTGGCTTAAATTTCAAGCCAAATTACTCTTAACCCTAATTGTAAACTTTAAATCAACCAAACTTCCCCTTAAATGCAGCCCTCATCATAATTATGACTCCTATAAAATCCCAACACATGTAAATTATAAACTCCCCATTAATACAATCCAAAACACATGACAAGATATAGTGAAATATCTCACTTTAGCCATCCTCAACACACACTGAAATTTGAGTGCTCAGAATTCCCATTCAAGTGTGATGGTTGCAAGGAGGCAGGAATAGGGTCTCGCTACAAATGTGTCAAGTGTGATTTTGATCTTCACATGCATTGTGCAATCCCTTCGGCCACAATCGTACATCCTTTCTACACAAAATGCTCGTTCCAGTTCTACTCGAGACCGCCCGGCGACAAGCCTCGGTACTGCAATGCGTGCGAGAGGGACGTGACGGGTTTCCTCTACCATTGCCAAGACTGCGGATTCGATCTCCATCCGTGCTGTGCAAAGCTGCCGACGGTGATTGATGACGGCGACCGGCTGAAGCTGTTCTTGTATAGAAAAGTGAGTGGTTCGTGCCAGAAATGTGGACGTAAAGGAAGGAGTTGGAGTTACAGGTCTAGTTGTAAGAAGTATAATTTGCACGTCGCGTGTGTTAAGGACATGTTAGTGGAAAGTAACTGGCCTCAGGACTTGGGAAGATCTTCAGAAATTAGAAATGGTAGCAATAATAATGGTGTTTATAATGTGAATAAGAAGCTGGAGACTCGAATTCCAAGCTTGAAAAACTCGCTTGTTCAAAGCAGCCATAGGAAGAGCAAAGGGAAGGTGAGGAAAGGATTTGAGATGGCTGGATTGGGAATGCAATTTGTTGTATCAGCTGTTCTTGGAGATCCCACAACTCTTATTGCTGGGATTATTGGGTCCTTGCTCAAAGCTTGATTACCATGTAAAGGTTAAGTAAGATTAGGGTATGGAATGATAAGATTAATCTTAATGTTTAGTTTGTCTAATCTCTGTCCATGTGTTAAAGGTTTATGTTTTAATTAGTGTAACTTAATAAAATCCAGCTAATGTAGCTTACACATGCTATCTCTGAAATAATATTATTAGAATTTATTAGAATTAGACCGGCTATCGAATTGAAAAAAAGCTGAGTAGTTAGTTCACCAATTTTCCATCGGATTGATACTGATTTACTTACAGACCGGTTTGAATGATAAAAACGTACCAAAATTCAGATATCCCTGCCGATATTCTGAAACATTGAAAACTAAAACTGAATTCACATCAAGCAAGCACCAGGCTAAATTAATGATCACGATCACAGACGCCATTAAAGAGAAATCTTTGAGCAAACATAGATATACAGAAGATAGACAAGGAATCTACCAAAAGCTTTTAACAATGGATCTACCAAAAAAAAATGGAAGAAGATATAAGAGAACATACTCTCAACAACAAATTAACCACACCCATAATTTAAGTCTGGCTTTGTAGCAACTGACTCGAAAGGAATTGCAACTCTCTCTTTCACTACACATCTTGCTTCTCCATTTTCCTTCACAAGGACTCTTCCAGGCGGACATTCCACATTGTGTCCTCTTTCTCTGCGTCTTCGCTGCTGAAACAAACCCAATACGCTTAAAGGGATACTCCTTAGTCCAAGAGCAGGTCCGACACCAGACAGGCTTAACACAGATATCACACCGACAACGGTAATCACGGTTCTTGCTGCCGCACCAATGACATGTCCCAACCCTTTGTTTGATCTATTTGATGTAGCTTCTTCTTGATCAGTACCGTTCAGATTTTTCTTTGCTTCACTGGTGATTAACCCGTTTCTTAAAAACTTGCACGCCAAAGGAAACTGCGATGGGTAGTGACCGTCGACAACCAGGGATTGTGGAGGGCGACTTGGGTAAGGAGGAAGTAAAAGATCACTGTTACTCTCAACTGTTTCACTAGCAAATGCAGAAGCTTCTTGTACTACTTCCAAGTGTTCCCCATTGTACTCCTTGAGCTTATCCAGCAATACCTTGCGGCTGTGTTCGATCTCACCGAGGGCAACTTCCCTTTCGTAGCGTTGCTGCTGCTGCATGTCCTGGCCATCAAATGATCAAATTAGATAAACCCACCAAATTTTTTTTTTCTCAACTCTCACTGCAGTTACTTTTCTGCTGATCATAACAGAAACTGAACCTCGTCGTTTTGATTTGACATTCAAAACCATACAATACATACAAGGAAAATAGAAACATGATCTTTAAACAAATTAATCTCATATCCATTAGGCCTATACAACTGGACATCCACGAAGTTTCCTATCAAAAGCAACAACGACTAGAATACAAAGGCAATGTTTATTCTCAATTTCAAACAAAAAACATCTCTCACATTCAAGATATTATCAATAGAAACTTTGTATGACGATGAAACAGGCAAGAAAACAGAATAGAATGGCCGACTCATAGAAATATTTATGAATACAAAGAACAGTGCAGAAGATCACTCAAAAGAAAATTAAATAAAAAAAATGAAGATGAATTCACTTTCTCAGAAAACAAGAACATCATATATGGACACAGCTTAAAATTTGAGATGATGAGCTTTCTCAAATGACAGTAGTCTTGATGTGAACTTTACACCGCATCAGCATTTTACAACAAAGTATAAACACAAACTGTACTTTGATGATTCGACAGGTAATCCAACCAAAATTGAAAACTAGATGTGTACATTGAAAATCAAGAAACAAATTGTATTGCACACAGAAAAGCATATACCTGAACTAAAAATTATTCTACTATCATGTGTAATTATGAGATGGAAAGATTCAGAAAAAATAAAATCGTCATTGGCTACTCAATCCACACTCTCAGCATATAACCTTACCAATTACATAAAGAAATCTATGTTTTTCATAGTTATTAAAGCAATTTCTCAAAAAAAAAAAATTGAAGTACTAGATAGAAAAATCTATGGACTTTAGACATAAAAGTGAATAAAAATTAGCTTAAAGAAACAGAAACAGCAAGCAATTCAGTGAGCTACTGAGCTCCATGAGCATACAAAGAGACAAGCAATGGCAAAATGGATTCATTCATTCAACAAATTCTACTTCTCAAATTACATATTTACAAATATACAGAATAAAGAACTGAAGAATCGTCTCTTTATCAAATTACATGACAAACTACATTTACAATTTCACATAATTTCTCCAAAACAGAAAACTAAAATACATGCTCAAACTATTCAACCGCCACAAAACAAAGCATTCACACACACAATTCCCCACTAAAACCAAAACCCAAATCAAATTCCAAACACAAACATTAAAAAACCAGAAAAGTCAACATTTTTCCCGCCAAAAACCCACCTTGAACAGAAAAACACAAGAGGGTATATCTTAGAAACAAACCTGCAAACTAGAAAGTTGATGTTCAAGTGATTCAAGTGCATCTCTAATATGCAAAAGCCTCTCAGATTCTTCACCATCACTGAAAGACTCTTCCCCACCAAAAGACTCGATCTTTTCCTTTTCAGAAACGTTCGCAACGCCCACACGCTCTTCAAGACCTTCACTTTCTTTTTTGTCGAAATGAATTGAGTTAGAAGATGCTTTGTGGATGCAATTACTAATCTTTAGTCTCAAATCTATGGCTTTGGAAAGCACCGCTTCTATGCCTTCGTCTTCCATTTGTTTTGGAGTGTGTTTTGAGGGTTTGATAAAATAAAGGGAACATAAAAAAATGAAATTGGAAGGTTTGGAATTGTGGGGTTTTGTTGTGATGAGTCAATTTCGGTGGTGGGTTTTGAGAGTTTGTTTATATTTGAAGTGGCAAAAGAAGAGGGTTGGGCTATTTGTTTGTGATTGTGGTGCTCAAGCTTCCTCTCTCCATACATATCTTCACTCCTTTTCCTTTGTTTTTTTTTCCTTACCTTCCTGTTTTGTATTCTGGGATTGATCTAAATTTTTTAGGAGGAGAAAACAAAAAATTGCAACTACTATTATAAAAATCAGACTCCATTGGTCGGTATCGGTCGAATTGGTCAAATCAGTCACACATTTGATCAAATTCGGTTTGTAAATGAATCGATATTAAATCGGTAAAAAACCAATCAGCTGGTTTAACTTTAAGTATTAAAAAAATTAAATAATTTTATGCATATATTTATTTATTTATTTTTCGTACACCATTCAATTAATTTATTTTCTCTTCAGATTTGTGCATATGTATATTTATGTATGTACGAAAAATAAGTACTGTGCATATTTATGTATGTGTTTATTTGAATTAGAAGATTGAAATCCCTCCAAGTAAACTTGGCCATCGAACAACTTGTTAAGACTTGGAATGAAATAGTTCTAAACCATGCAATGCATGCCCCCAACATGCTTGAAGAAAAAAAGGACTCAGTTTCTTATTACTTAAACCTCAGAATGAAGAGGTCAGCCCTGTTTCAGACAACAAAATAAGATCAAGGTAAAATCAACAAGTTCAAGATAATTCAGTCAAATCATGTCAAGGGTAAGAAAATCTACATATCTGTTAACCCAAAAGGCCTCAGTATATGGATGGCTATGTACAGATATATTAGATGGATCAGCAGATTTACATACTCTTCCGGATTATACCAGATGAGACTAATGCCAAATCCAGGAACAAAATTACCGATGGGACAAGGCGTGCCATTTTGACTGCTTCGGCAACGATACCAGGTAGAGAGTCTTTGAGTTAGAGCTGTACAACTTGTCAGAAGTTTGCTTCTGTTTTCAGTTTCTGTCCACAACCTCTGCTGGCAAGTTTAGATCAAAAAAGCCGCCGCCCGGTTTTCTAGGTCGCTTCCGAGAAGAGCATCCAATGTCATCAGATGCTCCTGACCCTGATGGTCTGTCGCGTTTTGATATGCCACCTACATCACAGTTTCAAGTACACTTTTTTTAACTATGAAACTTTCGGAATGCAAAAACAAGGGCACTTGGACATTACAGGTGCAATCGCCTAGATATGGTTGTTAAAAATCACCCAGATATGACTGATGAAAAAAGAAAATGTATGCATCACATATGCCTACTTCACTGGTTCAAATTTGAGAGAAGGAAATCAGCTGCACATGCATTGATTGCAATGCTATATGAAATGAAAAACAAAATCCTTTGTAGCAGTAAGCAAGTTAAGGAAAAAAAAGAATGTAGTGAAGTTTATTTAAGAGGAAAGATGCATTACCAAAACCTGTTTGTGAAGAAGATGTTCATATAAGTGCTTTGGGACTAGTAGAAAGATCAAACGAGAAAAAGTGAGTAGAAAACTGAAGCTTGTCAGACAAGTGCTGATGATCACCTAAGATTTAAGAAAATTCTATGCATGTGTTCGAATGCATATTCCATGAGCAGAAATATTACTAGTAACTTCTTACACAATTAGAAGGAGAGAGCTTTTTTAGTCTTTGTAGCAATAAACACATAAGATGATGAATGAGCACCTAATTACTGAAGGAAATTTTTTATTTATATCCTGAAAGTCACATTTAAGAAAGTTAAAAATTTACCAGGAGAGATGCCATAAGGTGCACACTTATCATTAATGTTGGCTTTCATGCCCCAACATGAGGAAAGCTCCGTTGCTCTCTCAATTCCCTTTGACCTGTACGGAGCTATATTATGGATGCCTAGTTGCAGAGACCCCAATAAATCATTCTCAATGCGCTCATACCTGCAAATAATTTCATTAGTTCATATATTTCTGGGGTATCTTAAAACAATCAATTCCCACAGATACGAAACCTACATTTTCTTGCAGAGGTTATCTATGATCACTGAAAGATTGATGACTTGCATCCTCACATCCATAACCTTATCATCACTGTACTGGTCAAAAGGCTCTTCCAGAAACTTTGACAGTTTCTCAACATTTGACTCAAGCTGCTGCTGCTGATCTTCAAAAAGATTTTTCTTTATAAGCCTTTCCTCCTTTGTCATCTCATCCCCAAATAGCTCATCACCAAACATATAAAATGCAAATGGGTATGAATAGGACAGGACCCGCCTTGACCTGAAGAGTCTGCAAAGCCCATTAGTTACCCAACTGAAATCTCTCAACCTAGAATCCCTCTCTTCTGAAACTGACACCTTTTCTAGGATTGTTTCCTTGAGTTTACTTTCAAGCTTAAATGAATCAGTATGAGCTTTATATCGATTATGATAGTGCATATATCGATATAGATCTCGCTTGGCCCGCTCGGTTTTTTGCTCTTCGTCTTCTTTATAGCGACCACAACTATGTCCAGATATCCTCGACCATGTGTGGTCTCTGCCAGTCGCCCCACCACACAACCAGCTGGCCAAACAGGAAAGTCAAAACACAATACAACTACTATTAGAAGATATCAATACAAACAAAGCACACTCGATATCAGGCATGATAGAGATAAAAGAATATAGTCAGCAATTTGTGAATCAACCATTTCAGATGCAAAATAAGAGATGCATCTCACCAAAATGCTTGGCCACATACACAGCTCACAAGGTTACAGCCACCATTTTTCTCAACTGGTTTGTGACATTTTGGACAAGGTTTTGTGTGAACTGTTATCCAATTGACAGTTTCAGATTCATCTCGGCACTTCTTGGTCCAAAGTTCCCACATCGTGCATGAACAAGGAGAGTGCGTTTCAGACAAGCAACTGAAACAAAATTGAACACCGCATGAGCATTCTACCTCACAAAATTCATCTTCCTCAACTCGTATGGCATTTCCACAATGAGGAATGCTTGGGCACCACTTGACCCTTTTATTGTCTTCTATATACGACTCCAGAAGAAATCTATCAAATTTCTCAGCTAAATCAGGCTGCCTTATACTGACTAGATTTCTGACAACAGCTTCATCACAAATAGCATTACACTTATGCGCCATGCATCGAATGCGCCTGCTTTGACCCTCATTTATTTTCACAATAAAGTGTTCTGTCCAACCTTCAAAAGGAAAATTGATTGATGTCATTTGGCAAAGCAATAATAAGTGTGTTATAGTCATTGTCTTACACATGCACCCTAAACCATGGGGATATACGTGTTTAAACTCTACACTGTCAACCGTTACGTCAACAAAGTAAAAGTAGAACATCTATATTTATCATAGACTACAAATAAAAATATATTCTGTAAACAGTGCAAATTCAAGTGTAATATATACTTTGATGTCAATACATCTACGTGTCAAAAGAGCCAGGGCACAAAAGCATTAAAAGAGATGCATCAAAGTCAAACCATGGAAGAGTACTTACAATCGTTGCAAAAGCCATGGCCACAGTCCATTTGGGTGGCCTTACCACCAGGTACATCCTCCATACAAATATCACAAGTCACTGTGGACGTTTCACTCAATGGCGCATCTTTATCTAATTGCTCAACAATGGTAACCCCAGCTTCCGTAAACAAAAACGATTTACCCTTCTCCACAAGCACAGCCAACAGCCTCTCAACATCCCACCGATAATAAATCAACAATGTCCTCGCGTGATGTTCTCTCAACGATAACAACTCCATCACTCTCCGCAGATCTTCCCTCTACACAAACAACCAAAAACTCAGTTAGAACATCACCAAACATGTTAACATTGTAGAGCGAAGAACGAGTCTCCTTCGTCACCTGTGCAGCCAAGAGCGATTCTTTCGTGATCACCTGTCATCACAACAACAATTTATCAGCTGTACAATCAAAACATTCTAAGTCGAAAACAATATTGTTTCTTCACAATTAAGGTTTAAACTTCTTAAAAAGGCCTCATTTTTCAAAAATTCCCCAATTCACCATTTGCTAAACTAACTTCTCAATCCAAAAATTCACTCCCTACAACAATTCCCAATTTCATTCACAATAACATACATAAATTGCATTTCTCTAAAAACCAACTAAACTAACCAAAAATTCAAAACAACAAACAAAAAGTTCATTCACTAAGAACGCACATAAAAATCCCAAATTTTCATGCTTTATTTAAAAATGCAGTAACTAAAAAAGGAAAAAAAAACCTTAACAGAAGAGGGCTTAGGTGGGGCCCAGTGAAAACCGGAGTCATCATTCTCAAAACCGGTGAGAGAATCATCGCGATCGTCGTCATCGGAGTAATAACACTCCTCTTCACTCACTCCATAATCTTCTTCATCCATCTAAAAATAGTTATAATTATTCCAATTATTATTTGATAATAATGGTAAAAACAAAGGAGTTTTTAGTGGAATTGGCTGCGTGTGGGAAGGAATTGGGTGATCAGAGAGAATTGACGCTGCAGCGAGAGAGAGAGAGAGAGAGAGAGAATAACAATATTGGGGAGAATGGAGCTGAAGGTAAAAATGTAGTACTTCTGGTTTCGTCAAATATTTTATTTGGTCCCTGCAATTTAAAAGGATTGTTTTATGCGGTTGGTTTGAGTCATTCAAGTGCTTTTTTCACTTAAATAAAGAGGGAAATAAACGAATATAATTAATTTGATAAAGAATAATTATTAAATAATATAATATGTATATAATATTTTTATATTAAAATAATATATTTAAAAATAATTTTTATGTAATAATTACTCCCTCTATTCTTAAGTGTTTATTAATTTGAATTTTTCACATAAATTAAGAAAGTTAATAAATAGATTATAAAATGACTTATTTGTCATTCAAAATAAAATAAGTGCTGAAAGAGAAAAAAAATTAATTAAAAGAAAAAATTAATTATATTAATTAAGAAATATTTTAGGTAAAATATTAAATTGATAATCTTTAAAAAATAAAAAATTAATATTAAATTAATAAATATTAATAACAGAAAAACTATTTAAAACAAAAGATAGAACAAGTTCGAATGAGCTTGTTGGGGTGAAACGACAGCCGTTTTGAGATGTATGCTTCGAAAGTTGGGCCCATTTATATTTTGTCGGGACAAAGAGTTGTTTTATTAATTATTTTGTTTTAATTGGGCAAAAAATTGGAGGCCAAAGTCAAAGTCAAAAGTCAAACAATTGAAAAGGACAAAAACGTTTGTGCAAATGTTTAGAAGCTTCAACAAATATACATTTTTTTATTTAAATAAAAGTTTTTGTCGTGTATTGGTTGAGCTATTTCATATGTTATTGCATCATACCAAATTATCACCAAGCACGTAGATTAACTGACGTATGGTTATTCTATTTTAACTAAAGATTTCGATTTCAAGTCCTTGGTACGCAACTGCATTAAAACTTAGTTGGGAGAGTTTTGTCGCTCTTGTGGTCTAGTGTCAAACAAAAAAATGTATCACACCAAATTAATTACACTCACAATCAACAAAGTTGTTAATATTTTGAAATAATAAATTTAAATTTTTAGTGAATACTTTCATTAAATATATAATACGTATAAAAAATGAAAATATAATTCATAAACTCGTACAAATACATGGTATAAATGTCAAATAGTAAGGGGTAGAACCAGAAAATTATGCTTCGTTGACACAAAAATATACAAAAATCTATATAAATATCTGGACAAATAAAAATAATTAAAGAGTTATGAAAATTAAGTGTTGTTATTCATATATATTAAATAAAATATTAGAGAGAAACAAAATATAAAAAAAATGTTATCTATGTATATAACACTAAGTTTATATACATTGTGCACAAAAAAAATGTAATTATTCGTAGTTAGAGGTCTGTACGATTAAACGAGGTATGCAAGACTAATTGATAATATTACCGTTGAACCCTCAAACTTTTTTTTCATGTTCACCATTAAACAATGTTTTTTCTACATATAACTCCTACAAATCTTGGACATACATAACTTCTTTGACGCTACAATGAGCTCATTGTTGCAAACTTGTCTTTGATGGTATCATGATTACATTCCAAAACTTGAGGGACCAAAATGAAATAGTAATAAAAATATCATTTTTTGTCGTTAATGTGGTTTTTGGTATAATAAATTTAAATGAATTATTTGATATGCACCACACCACCGTGCTGGAGTAGCTCAGTGGGTTAGAGCGTGTGGCTGTTAACCACAAGGTCGAAGGTTCAAGCCCTTCTTCTAGCGCTTTTTTTTTGCACATTTTCCCATCATATACATTATAGTCCTTATCGAGATGGTATTTTAAATACTATTTTTAATTTTCCGTTCCCGTCAGATATACATACAAGTGAAGAAATATAGAATATTTTTTAAAAAAAGAAAAATAATTTTCTTAAATAATTTACATAAGTTTAGCATAATTAATTTGATATTAATTTTTTAGTATCTAATTATATATACATTTTAATGTCTCTTCCAAATATTAGAGTCATTTTTATGAAGAGATGTAAGAACATATAGGCTTATTGTTTTGCTTCAGCAGCCAATTCTATGTAAATATTTTAGTGTAAAAAAATATAAATTTGGGGCTATAATTCAAATAACCAACTTGTTAATGAATTGTGGTCAAATAATGTTACACTTTAGAAAATTTAACGTAGTTTCACATTATAACACTATATACATAATTGTAAAAAAAAATTATATATAAAATGAAATAATCAATAATATATAACATATATACCCCTATAACAATTAATTAATGCAATACATAAAACG
>CANYCX010611792.1:0-18794 GCA_948193385.1 Breynia disticha f. nivosa
TACCATGTTTGCTGATTTAAGTCTTCTGTGTATTCGAATAATATTCTAATACCTGGCTAAAGTTTTCCCACGAGTGAATATGTTGTTTCGTAGCGGATAAGTATCTAAAGTGGATGAATCAATAATTGAATTGAATTATGAACTTGAATGTTGTTGTGGAATGGCTTTAGTGTGTCATTTATTGTTTGAGGGGGAATAAGGCCGGGATGGACGAAGTCTCCCCTGCGCACCGGCATGTAGAGACGCTAAGGATTACTTACTGAGTATTGAAAAATATACTCACCTGTCATTGCTGGATTATGTGCAGGTTAATAGGTACCAGAGACGGAACGACGTGATCGGCAAGGCTGGCGGTGCCATACTGAAGGTCGAGCTCCGGGTTGGTTAAACTTGTGAATGTTTCTTCTGTATGCAACAGTAGTAAAGGTGTAATTACATATATTCCATGTTTTCCGCATTTTAAACTCTGATGAACAAAGGATTTGTATTAACGCATTGAAAACCATTTTTCTGTCTTCTCTCACTGACACAACTTGTTTGATTGAATGTTTAAAAAAAAAAATAGTGCGAAAAAACATAATTATTTAAAAATGAACTTTATGAATTTTGGCGTCACAACGAGCACGACATCGTGCTCAATAATACATGAGTTGTGTCACCTAGGAAATTAAATATTGAGCACCGCCTGTGTTCAAAGAGGCACGACGTGCTGATTGGGAATTAAACATGAGCGCAACCTGGTGTTCATGAGCATGCCGGTGCTATTTACAAAATTTCCCCGCACTTCATTTTACAATAAACTGTTCATCACTTACTATACTCACCTCTGTTTGATTGTTTCATTTTGTGCAGATCGTAGGTAGCTGCTAGTTGGACCGTTGATTGCTGTGATCAGTTTTCCCTGCTACGATATAGTCCGAGGTTGAGCTCCAGCTTTTGTGTTCAGCTTTTGTACTTGGATTTTGTACATATGATGTACATATTATATATATGCATTTGAGTTTGGTTTTGTTTTCCAAACTATCTACAGCTTCCACAAATCTTCCGCAAATCTACTTTAGGTTGTAAATGAATTTGGGCCGAGTTTTATAAAATGCATATTTCTTATTTTCTTTCTCCTCTCAATCTATGTTATTATATTATATTAGAAAAATTGGATTAAATTGATTTAAAAATTTGAGTCTCACAGAAATCGTGTGAATTTTTCAAGTGGTCGTGGATCCACTAACGGCCCCCAAAAAGGTTTACTGGTTGAGACATTCTCCTTGAATTAAATAACATAGGGATGCGAAAGATAACTGAGTTAGGAGTTGAACAAATGAACCATCTATTAGAAGGAAAACATGGTGGAAGAGAAGAAGTATCTTTTAGAATTTACCATATTAGCTTGATTTGTTAATCCGACATAACTTAGATGTCATGCATATCGAGAAAAATGTATTCGACAATATTTTTAATACCATATTGAATAATCCTGGAAAATCTAAGGACTATTTCAAGGCACGATTGGATATTGCTAAAATTTCTCGTCAACTTGTTCCTGATCTGAATACTAACTTGTACTTGAAAGGTGCATATGAAATTACTGAAGAACAAAAGCGGGTATTGTATGAATGGATTAGAACAATTAGATTTTCTTATGAATATGCGTCTAATTTGAGTCGATGTGTTGATGCAAACAATTCATCTGTATATGGAATGAAGAGCCATGATTGTCATATTTTTATGCAAAGGTTGCTTTCAGTTGTCTTTAGGCCATTTGTTGATCACCGTATTTGGGAACCTCTTGTGAAATTGAGTAATATTTTCAGAGAGTTAACAAGTTTCATTGTCACAGAATCAAATTTAAATATCTTAGAAGAGGATATTGTTGTTACATTGTGTAAGCTTGAACGTATATTTCCTCCGTCTTTGTTTGATTCAATGGAACATCTCCCAATTCATTTACCTTATGAGACAATGTTGATTGAGCCTATATAATATCGATGGATGTATCTTTTTGAAAGGTACACATATTTTCATATCATATACTGATTTAAATTATGTTTAATTATTCTGATATATGATAATAAAATATTTCATAAAATTTTAGATATTTATGTACGTTGAAGTAGACGATTGCCACAAAGTAAAGGTTGAGAGCTCAATAAAGAATGCATATATTATGAAGGAGACGACAACATTCTACTCATATTATTTTGATCAACACATTGTTGATGAATTTTTTACCGTTGAATGTAATGTGGCAAAAACTGATTTATCTGAAGGTGTCGACCTTGATGATTTATCAGTTTTCACGTTTTATGGAAGACTTGTAGGAGGGTTGTCACACAAATATTTGAATGATTCTAAATATTATGTCATTCAAACATATGTTCTATGTAATTGTGCCGAAGTTCAATAACTTATTCAATCAAATATATTTTGATTTAATTTTACGGAGTTTCATTAGTCAATTTGTAAATGTGTGCAGACATTATTTGAAAACGGTTATACGTCGAAGAATACCAAACATAACTGTAACTCAGGAGAGCATTATCATTGATAAACATTTTGCAGAGTAGTTTTTATAGTTTGTAAGTACCATAATTACTCAATCATATTTAACAGTACGTTTAGATTAAGTACTTGTGTTTTGCTATTAAGTGCAAAAACAAACCCAAATGTGTATTGATGAGAGACTTAAATGGCTTACAAAAGGACCAAATTGAGAAGTACAAACTTTCTCAACTTTTATATGCAAAGGATATAGATTTTGCACAAAATCTCATTCAACTGGGCGTTATACAAATAGTTATGGGGTTTGTGTTCGTGGATCTTATCATGGAGCATTACATGACGAATTTTTTGGAGAACTTGAAATTATTGAACTGAATTATCTAGGACCATGTGTTAAAAAATGTGTCATATTTAAATGTGATTGGTGCGAGACATCTACAGCCTCTGGAGTTAGAAGAAATACAAATTTAAATTTCGTTGAAGTCAACACTTTGAGACATCTTAATAGTGTGAACAGGTTCACACTTGCGGCACAAGCATATTAAATATTTTATTTATCATATCCAATGTGGCGTCGATATTTTTCTTACTGGTCCATTATCAACAAAATTAAACTCATTCATACATTTGAATTGATAAGACAACGAGACGAGCAAGATGTTGTTGCTTACCAATCAATACAAACGAAAAGATTGCAGAACGCAGAAGCTGAAGATGTGGAATCTCTTGAACGCTTGCACGATCCAACTGTGTTGGTATACGATGAATCTGTGAATGAAATCGAAGATGTAGATAATGATTCGTCACCCGATGATACACTTGAAGAAGATGCAAAATAAAACCTCATTCTTTTACATTTTTCCCTCCTAGATGCAGAATAAAGCCTCATTCCTTTACATTTTTCCCTCCTAATTTTTCACCTTTTCATCCTAAACTTAACCTATATATACCTAGTATCATTCTCATATTTTTACTTTCATAATCTCTACACAACTATAACTCTTTCATTTCTTCTCTTCCTTCTCTTCTTGTTCTATCAAATAACTTAAGGTTTATCTTATTATTTTTACCATTCTCATATTTTTACCATTCTCATATTTATATTACATTCAATAATAATTGCTTTCATTTTTTTTTGTAAGTTTATCTTATTATTCTATCAAATAACTTAAGGTAATTTTCTTTTTTCATATTGTGTATTCTTGTATTTTCATTTATATTAATACAATAATCATTTTATTATTGAATTTACATTATATATATTTTACCCTAATTCTTTTATTCAATAATTTTTTACATGTTATAACTTTTAATTGCCTTCTCTTTTTTCAACTTTTATTATTTTAATTTTATTATTTTTAAATTTAAGCTTATATAAATTTTTCAAATAGAAATCATCAAAATTTCATTCCATAGTATTTTTAATTAATATTATTGAAAATTTATTTTATGATCAAAATAATGCATATAATTTTTTTAAAATATACACAATATTACGTTAAAATTCGACGTTAAATAAAACATCATATTTTGACGTAAATGTCAATGACAGGAATGTATTTTTCCTCTCTCATTTAACGCCGAATGTCGACGTTAAATATTATGTCTAATGTCGACGTAATGTGTTGTCAATCTGATGGGCAATGTGCCTCACTTGACAGAACTTTTACGTCTAATGTCGACGTATTGTGTTGTCAATCTGACGAGCAATGTGCCTCACTTGACAGAACTTTTACGTCTAAACTCGACGTTAAGATTTACATCGAAACTCTACGTAAAGTTCCAGTGACAGGTCTAGCCAAAAATTTACGTCGAATGTAGACGTAAGATTACCGTTGAGATTTGATGTTATTTAATATTACGTTGATTTTTTGCATCTTTTATTTTGCATCAAATTTTGACGAAAATTTCACTTTTTTCATCGAAGTTTGAGGCAAATATTGTCATGTTTTCCCCTTTTTTCTTGCTGCGTTAAATTCCCTAAATAACTTATTAAGTCATTTAATATAGTCAAATGAGTATAATTATTAAAAGTCAAACATGAATGAACATTTTCATAGAAAATTTCAACATGAATATTTACATAAAAAAAATTAATTAAAGATATTTTTTAAAATAGATTAATTAAAGAAGGCATACAAATATAAGATGATCTTAATTGTAGACTTTGCGACCTATATAAAAACTAATTTGGGCTTATTAATTCATAAAATATGTAAATAATAATTTTTATTTATAATGAACATTTCTTATAATTTACACCTTTTTAAGATTAATTTAATTTAATTATGTATAAAAGTTCTTCTTTTATATTAAGAGGAGAAGTTTTCAAATAAAATTACTAATTATGAGATATATTTTTATCATTTTATTTATATATTTATTTATTTATAAATTAGTAACTAAAAAATATCGTGGCAATATTTGGGTTTGCAATGAGATGTGTCCATTTATCAATCTTTTCACTTCAAATGAGGAGTGTGAAAACAGATTTTAGAGCGTCTGAGGTGGGCCAGGAGAGTCAACAACTTTTTTTTTTTCTTCTCACAAATTATTTCAAGTTGTCGTGGTAAGGAAGAAGGGAAAGAAGCATGCTTGGAGAGTGCAGTACAACAGAGAGTTGTATTGTATGCTGCGTTCGGAAAAGATGAGTTGCTTTTGAAAGAGCATTTATTCATTCTCTTCTAATTGGATGGATTGCGATGATTTACTTTTTGGGTTAAAAAATTGTATAAATATTTATGTAGTGAGTAAAATAATGTATTAAATTTATAATTTATAATGTCGCTACATTAATTTAAAAAACTTATATAATTTATTGAAAAACCAACAGCACAAATCCCACAATCATTTACATAGTATTTGATATCAATTTCACATTCATTCGACTTTATTTATAAATGAATTGTAAATAAAATAAAATCTTTAAAGATTTATATTTGAAAATAATTGAGTATGTTTAGTATATGTTATATGCATATATAAATTCCATCTCTTTTGCTAAGTTTTGAAAATGAGAAAAAAATACTAATTTCATAGATATGCAAATGAAAGATTTGAGTTATTTTTTAAGAATAATACCAAGCATAAAAATTGAATATATAAATAAATTTTATGAATAAAAAAAATCGTATCAAACAATAAAATTAAAAATTAAAAATAAATTCTACATAATTTCATTGAATTGTGGGATACCAAACACTCTTAGCAAAATTTGGATAAAAAAATAATTTGGAGTAAAAAAAGAAAAGAAGGTGGATTTGAGTAGCATCGACATTTCAACTCCTTATCTCCATTTCACAAACATTAGTGGCTCTTCCCCGTTCGCTTCGGATAACACTCCTCCATTCATAATCCTTCCTCTCTCTCTCTCTCTCTCTCTCAGATTCTACCATCAAATGGCATCTCTCCAGCACTCCCTTCTCAAACTCCCACCTTCTGCCCGCCTCACCCCTCCCTCTTCCTCTCCTAACCCTCTCAACCTCTCTTTCTCCTCCTCTTTCCCCTCTCTCCGCTTCACCACCACCTCTCCCCGTCCCTCCTCCTCCTCCTCCTCCCTCTCTGTCCGCATGTCCGCCACTGCTGCTGGAAGCTACGCCGCCGCTCTCGCTGACGTTGCTAAGTCCAACAACACCCTCGATGCCACTTCTGCTGACGTTGGAAAGATCGAAAAACTTTTCTCCGACCAATCCATTTTTGACTTCTTCTCAAACCCAACTGTGGATATCAGCAAGAAAAGACAGGTGGTCGATGAGATTGTGAAAGACTCTGATTTACAGCCACATACTGCTAACTTCTTGAACATTCTTGTAGATGCAAAGAGGATTGAGCTGGTGAAAGATATAGTGAAGGAGTTTGAGACTGTTTATAATAAGCTGACTAATACTGAACTTGCTATAGTGAGCTCAGTGGTGAATTTGGAGTCGCAGCATTTGGCGCAAATTGCCAAGCAAGTGCAGAAGTTGACAGGAGCCAAGAATGTTAGGATAAAGACTGTGATTGATGAGAGCTTGGTGGCAGGCTTTACAATTCGCTATGGGAATTCTGGGTCTAAATTGATTGATATGAGTGTGAAAAAGCAGCTTGAAGAAATCGCTCAACAGCTTGATTTGGGTGATATTCAACTTGCTGTATGACGAGTTCTTTCGTCTTTCTTCTGGTACTAATGTTCTTATATACTATTATTCTTTTTGTTGAGATGTGAAGAAATGGATGGTTAATTTTTAGACATATAATGTGTTTATGCTTCTTTTGTGTTCAACTGAGTATATTCTTTGTGTCCCCTCAATTTGGGTTAGGGGAATCGTAATCGTGTCGTATCATTCATATCGTGTTATAACTGAGAACTAGGGAAGTAAGCAAAGAACTTAACTGTGATCTACACCTAGACTAAGCAAGCGAAAGATACATAGAGCCACATCACTTAACTGAAACAGATAATAGTTCTCAACTGTCAATGGAGATGTTCCTCTACCCATCTCCCAGAATCCATCTTCGCATGTAGTCGAATCTTCCATAACTGCACTCACCTTCACACTAGCTGAATTATAATTCCCCAACAAAAGCTCACCAGCACTGTCAATTAGCGTCTCTACGCCATCTGAATACAGTTCCAGGCAGTCCTCTAAGCAAGCAAACTCGTAAGGCGTGAAACTTTTATTGCTCAGCATTTTCTCTATGGTTGAAATGGTGTTTGTTGCATTTTCCAGTGCTAGCTCCATGCTGATTACGGCTAGTCCTTGGAGATTGGTGACGTGACTGATTGGAACAGCCTGAAGAGAGCTTATGCAGAAGTTATAGCTCAGAACTGGAGAATAACTGGCGCATCTGTTGCATGTTTGATTGATTATATCGGCGGAAAACTTGGTGATCGTTGGAAAATTCTCACTTGAAGGTGCCAACAGGTTGAAGAAAAAGAAGCACAGAACATGGGAGAATACAGAAATTCTCCACATTTCTATGTCTCTGCTATGTTGGTGCTATGTTGGTTCGTGAAGTATGAGTGTGTAATATGTATCGCTTCGTCCTAAGATTGTTGTGTATTTACAACTTAAAGGAAGCTTCATCAGGACCGAATAGTGATGATTTTGTACTAGAATGATTATATAACTTGAGAGGTCTGGAATGATTTGGAGGCAGTTGAAGCTTCCCAGAAAGTCATTAATGTAGTACTTGAGCAGACAACAAGTGTAACGTTTTCATGGTCTCAACATGTGGCCCGGTGACGTCCCTATGAATTGTGCACATATAAGGTCAAGAAACTTCATAGATTTGTCTCTTTCAGACAGTTAAGTGGTAGTGGTCGAAGCAAACCAAGGTCACTAATGCATATATGGCCACTCAAACATGTCAATTTAATGCCTTCTTATAATTGAAGAAAGATTTTGAGGATTCAAAACAGATGATAATATTTCGGTGTTTTAATAGAGAAAATCTTGCAACAGCTAACATGTACTCCAAACAAAACCAGGGGAAACGCAGCAGTGTCAACAGGGATGAACTTAACGATATCGGCGGAGGGAAAGTGTATTGTTTCTCTTCCAAGTTGCCCTGCGAGAGGGGCGAGCTTTGTGGTGCAAGTGTCCCTTTCCATGTAGACCTCTGTTTTTCTTTCCTGCAGATGTAAGTCCACGAAGCTCCCTGTGTTTGTGGACCGGATTGCAAAGCCAGTTGATTCTTGGATCATTGCGAATTGCATTGTGAACTACATCTACCAAGATCACTTCAAAATACTTGTAGGTTGAATCCTACACAGTGAAAAATTTATGATATACAAGACTATCCAACAAAATGGGATGGGAAAAAAAATTATACTTGAAGGATCCAACAAACCTCGTTAATCCAGTATGAGTTGAGAACCCTAAGACCACCCAATTTCCGACCGGCACGTTCCTCTGCAACAGACCTCTTGCTTCTCTGAAATTTAAGTTGAGTAACACCCTGGTTCGTGGGCTTACCATAGACAATACCCTTAGGAACAGGCCTCTTCCTACATCCACGCCTAACTCGGACACGATAGATCACATAACCCTAAAAGAATTTAACGTCATTGGTTACGAAATATATAACCAAGGAAAGAGCCAGTCCAGAGGGGAAGCAAGTTTATATAAATGACATGATGGTACAAACATGCATCCAAGTGTCAAGTTCACGACAAATGATCAAAAATGTATTCCCAGATGAAGAAAGGACCACAATTCCAAACCAAATAATAAGGGAATACTGCAGGAATAATAATAATATTATTATTAACTGGAAATAAAACGAAATGGAAAAGTTGGATTAGAGAGAAACCATTATTCTTATTACCATCTCCAAAACGAAAGTGTCATTAAGCATTATAGAAACCACACAAGTAACATCCTAACCGCAGCCATCCATCAAGAACCACCCATCTCAGAAAAAAATAAATTCAGCATAATTGCATGCAGTCATCTAAGGTACAACTCAGCGAGACAAGGCACACGCTCACTCTGGTGCACACATCTGCCCAAGTGAATCCTAAGGTATGCACCTTTGATCAGATACTATTACTTAGCTGCTACTCATTGTTTTTCATACAATATCCACAATTCACTAGAAAAAATCAGGGGATTAAATAATTCTCCTTGTATGCACCTCTGATTATTTATTCAAAAAAGGCTTCTCCAACATTCAACTTGTAGAAAAATTCTCCCATGCCATCAAATCACTCCAAAAAGGGCTTCTCTACTAACCCCCTTGCATCTAACACAGACACGGTAGCAAACTTTTGTTTTGGACCGAAAATATTATAATGTGTTTCCTATGCTTAGATACAGAAAACCAATAGAACCAGCATATAAAGCAGAAAACTGAAATAACCAATTGCCTCCAAGCAGAAAATGGAGACAAGCCAAATGAAATGTTAATCTCTAACAACTTGAAAGAAAAAGGCCAAAAGCTGACAAACTACAAAGCTTCTTTATCATGCGATAAATTCAAATTTCATCAAAATAAGCATAGAACTCGACTGTTGGCAAGGAAAAACTAGAAGAAGTACAATGCAAAGGTACAAACAACAATAGCGAGAATGAAGCAGCACAATAAAACAAGTGAACATCAATTCAATCAATAAGCGCTAAGATATTATTGCAAGCACAACAATTGATACATATACAATCAAATAATTACAGAAGGTAAAGTGCAATACCTGCTTGGCTTTGTAACCCAAACGACGAGCCCTATCAGGACGCGTAGGACGTGTAACACGAACAATAGAAGGATGCTGACGATATTCCCAACACCTAATCCTCTGTAAGAACCTCATCACATCGGATTGTTTCTTCCTCCATAACTCAGACACATATGTGTATGCCCCTGTTTCAACATACCCACAAACTCAAAACCCTAGCAACTAAACATTCTCATCTCAATTCACAAAAAGACTGCATTTTCTCATTAAAAGAAGCAAAAGCATTTGGATTCACATTCCAAAGTCAATTAACATAAACAGACACAAATGAACTAAGAAGTACAAAATATTTAAAAAGTGAACAGCAAAGAGCATGATAAATTTAAGAGCGTGAAATACCCATTTTAGTGGCGTGGTAATGCTGTGCGCCACCTAAGATAAGAGATGAAAGAAAATGCAAAACTTATAAACAGAGTGTGGAGAGAAAAGTAGAAAACCCTAGCACATAGATATGAAAACCATATTTTATGAGAAAAATAAACACATTAATATATATATAATCTATGAGAAAATTATACATTTTAACCCATTAAAAAAAATCATATTTTATCAGAAAAACAAACATATTAAATCAACAAATTGTTATAATTAATAACTGAGAATTTGTTTTAGATTATAATCAAAAATTTGTTATCTTAAAAGAAAATGTTATTTTTAAAATTATTTTTGAAGAAATCATAAAATTAAACTAAATAGCTCATAAGGCCAAAAGCCACATAATTGTGTCTAACAAGTTGCTCTATTAGGAATGAGATTCCAATGAGAAGTCATTATTTAATGAATTTGTATGTTACATGTCTACTTGATTTTTAAGTGACAACGGTTGTAGGTCAGTCCTTCTTGACCTTGAATAGGGTATTAAATTTATATTCATCGATGTTGAATGTCTAAACTATTTGTATTTGAATTGTAATAACTCTTGGTGATATTTATGCTCGTGTATATAGTACTTGTTCTTTGGTTTCTTAGCCAGATGAATTTCACATTATTTGTTTCAAAAATGTCAAACCAGATGTTAACATGAAAACTATATTGGCTTAAAGATTTTATTATGAGCTATCATATGATGCTTTAACGAGTCATATCCCGTCTATCTACTTCGAAAGGAACCATCATAGGCAAACATGTCCATTAGTGTGAAAGGTCATTATCGTGTATAATAATTGGAATATGTCATTATGGATTCTATTTTGGATGTATGAGTTTCGACGATTTATTTATAATGGATGATGAGATTAGATGATAGTGATGTGCTGATTTATTTTGTAAATGACATTAGATGTTCAGTAATTTCAAGTTGTTGTTGTATCACACAAACGACATTTGCTTCCATGATTTTGTGGAGAATAGTTTTGCTCAAAAAAAGACATGTCCTAAAATTTAACAATCCTTAGTAATGTCTCTTTGCCGATGAACTCATTTCCATCAGTTCATGTCATTATTAAATTTTAAACCACATTGCATTGAAATTAATTTGTGTGCTTTTCTTTTTTTTTTCCTTGTTGTGTTCATGCAATAGGAGAAGCCCGAGGATCAAATTACTACTCTGCAATAGCTTGTTTCTCCATATGGAAAGGTAAGCAGCACACTGTGTTAGCAACATTCACTTAAATTTCACTCTTTCCTTTGTATACTGTGAGATGGGTTTATTTTAATATTTAATTTAGCTTTTCCTATAAGGTTTTTTTCATTATCTTTCGGGAATTGTCTTTAATTTCTGCATGCAGTTGAAACCTGTGTTTTTCTTAAGATAACTATAATCGAAGTTGTTCTGTTTTGTAGACAGATATAGCATCGGTCCTCTTGGAGGCAATGAAATATATTTAATTCCTTCATGAACAAGTTAAGGTATGTCCCGTCGTTTCCTTTAGCTCAAGTTTTCAATTAGTTATACTTACTATGGTATATATCATAATTGAATTCACTCCCCAAGCCCAAGCTCATTTATAAATGCCATATTCTAATATCTTTGACATGGTTACTACTAGCTAGCATATAAATGTTTTATTTGGAAGCTCATTTGATTGTCACAGGTTTTTATTAGCATTATTTGCAATATGGTTAGGTCTGGTTTAGTGTTTTCTTTAGGAATGGTTGTAGAGCTCAACTTGATTATGGTTAATGATTGCCTTCTTGGTGATTTCAGGTTCTAAGTGCTCCATATCTTCAAAGTGTGCCAACATCTCAGATGCAGGCATCCATCCTTCTTTGGTAACATTAACTTTTAGATTACGTTGAACTATTTACTTAAAGGGTGTTGTCACCTCATAGAAACATAATAGAATAAGAGATTTCATCAAAATGAATGATGTTTTATCATAGCTTTTTTGCTGCAAACAGATTAAATAAATCATCAAGTAGCCCTTAGTGGTGCTGATAATACCATCATGTGTTCATGTGCTGCAGAACTTGGAGCAGCACAATCAAGCAGAGGATTATGTCTCATGCCAATCTTCAGCACCACTGGTGTTGCTCGCAGCAATGGCGCATACCTATGGGGCTTATCAAGACTTTTCTAAAAATTGAGATAGCGATATCACAATTCCAGACGACGCAATCTATAGTGCAGCGACCTTTGACTGGCTCTAGCAAGCGTACTAGAATCGATGTAGTTTTACCGCGGAAATAAACTCCCGAGATCGAATCTCTCGAGGAACTTTGTATTTAATCTAATTTGGTGCGCAAAGATAAATGCAAGAGAATAGTAATCATGAATCAAGATTGGATTCTCAAGTAAACTTAACTAGAATTTGAATATATGCAAAGTGAGAATAAAGATTAACAATATATAAAAAAAAGAGTCAGGTTATCTTAGGTTCAATAGGGACTAAGCTTGGTTCTTTGACGGAATGAGGGTAAATGACAGTGTTCTCGCGCTATAGTCGATTAAGAGTTCCTTTCGGACCGCTCAAAATCGTGTCCTTATACTTAATAGGTGTTCTACTTTCGTGATACACCAAACTAAGCAAGGTTGTCAAACATAGGCATTTTATCGAACACATTAGGTTCAACCAGTATATTTCTATCCGATTGAATCCTAACTCTATTTAAATTAGCCTTCCTAGCCCTAGGCTTTCGCGACTCCGGGCTAAGATTACTAGAAATGGGCAATTGCTACGCAAATCTAATTAACTATTCATTATGAACAACCGATTGATCAAAACAATGAATATCTAATTCAAGCTATCAAGCTAGCATTTTTTGACATCATTTTAATCAATGATTTAACCCTCCTTAGACCTTAGTTTTCACAATTCCGGACTAAGGCCATTAGCAACAATTAATTCAACTAACATAAACAATAACCCATTCATAACAAACATTCAAATAGACATTCATATTTCATTTGAATAAAAACTATAGAAGCAATCTCTCAATCATCCACAAACAACCAAGCAAAACTCCTCTATTTACATCTAAGATAACCCAACAAGTATCTAGCCTACCATGACAAAATCTATCCGCAAGCAAACAGAATATAGACTAGACATAATGTAACTATATAAGAAAAATAGAAGAATCCTGTCAAAACCTCTCTATCTTCTCTTTTCTCCAGCCCCAAAATTTTTCCCTTAAAACCTAAAAATGACCCCTTATATATGTGCCTATTTGTCCCTGGAAATTTCTTCTTTGTCCTTACTTAATTCACTCAACTTAAGGGTATTTTGGACCAATATTGCAGGACCACGAGTGACCTTGTCTGGGCACCAAACGTGACTCAAATGAGTCACGCTCGTGGCCTGTCTTCTGTCAAACCTTAGCAGCAATCCGAGTGCCAATCACGATCAACCTCGATCGTGATCATGGCGAGTCACGATCGTGACTCACCTTCTGGTCAAAACTCAGCTACACTGTTGATCGAGATCACGAACGTGGTTGATGGAGCCACGCTCGTGATGCACCTTCTGATCAAAGCTCTGCTATACTGTTGAATGATCACGAACGTGGTTGATGAAGCCACGCTCGTGATGCGCCTTCTAATCAAAGCTGAATGATTGTTCTCCGGGTCACGTTCGTGATACTGATGAGTTACGAACGTGACCTGCCTTCTGTCCAAACTAGAAACTGATCTTTCCTCCGTCACGTTCCAGCCCACAACGTGGTCCTCTTGGTCTCGAGCGTGATATATCTTCTACCCACACTAAACCTAAAGTTTTGGTAGTCACGATCGTGACACTAGTGAGTCTCGAACGTGATTTATCTTCTGCCCACACTGAACCCAAAGTTTTGGTAGTCACGATCGTGACACAGGTGAGTCTCGAACGTGATCTATCTTCTGTTCCTGTTGGGGAAAATTCTCTATTCGTGGTTCTCTTTAACCACGATCGTGGTAGGTCACCCGATCACTTTCTCTCTCCGAAGTGCTTATGCTCGATTCTTTTCCAATCCTATTATGAAGTCAGCGAATTTCCTGCTTTCCTTCGCGCACCTGGATAAAATCTTAGTTAATCACAATCCTTCAACTCAGAGTTATTTATCCATCCAAATATAGCGGAAATCAATGTAAAATGCTATGAAAAAGATGTGTATAAATGGCCCTATCAACCTTCATCGGCAACCCAAATTTTCAATTATGCTGAAAATGATTCACGAGCACAACAGTCCCTAACTGTCATGATTTTAAGTTGGTGAAGGGTCTTCTTAATTAGGCATAAGATGTATATTTATATATCTCAAATGTGTAAATAATTTTATAAAAAATATAAGGCTCCTAAGAAGGCACTTCCTGGTTTCCTTGTGCCAAATTTTACGAAAATATAGTTATAGGAGCATTATCTTATCTTATATATGATTATTTTCGGTTTAGATCATTCTAACATTATCTTGAATAGATTTATATGGAAACTCAGCTGATAAACATGAGAAAAATTCTCATTTCATTTGATACACTTGAAAAAAATTCTCGTGACAGATGCAAAAAAATTTTATGCCAAGATTTATTTTTTGGTTCATTAGCTTTTTGTTTTTCATCTTCTTTAAAGGTGCTTGAGCTTAGCTTTCTGTTTGTCATCTTCTTCAAAATATTGATAATTGTTATTTGGTATTACAAACAAAAGCATGAGTAAATTGAATATAACAGACTTTGGATCATAACTGAATTCACTCCCCATTCCCAAACTGAGACAGAAGCTCCATATTCTAATCTGGATCTTTGACATTATTTATGCTTTATGGATTGTGGTTACAATCCCAAGAACAACCACAAGAACCCCATGAAAATTTCTTGGATGACTTAAGTGAATGTCCATTAGATTTAATTTTTGTAGAACAACCAAAAGAAGAACCCCAAGAAGATCTTTCATAGGTGGATCAATTTTTTGAACCAACTAACATTGTCGCAGAATTTCGATTTTTTCCAACGGACCAAGAACTAATTAATTCATATTTGTTGAAGAAAGTGAGCAATGTGTTGTACAGATCGATGAGATTGTTGTCTTGAATATTTATTAGATGAATCCTTCTTCTATTCAATGTAAGTTTATTCAACTTAATTCTTTTATTATATTATTTTATGATTATTTGTGAAATATTAGCAATTCTTTAAACATCTTTTCATGAAGAAAATTTTTAAACCTTTTTTCTAATAAGCCAAGATTGTTACTTTTCATTTTAATGACACCAAAATAATATTATTGTAGCCACGGTTGTCTATCTTTTCATAATTTTTTCTTGGTAATAATCATATTTTTACTAGAACAATTGTATTTTTTTTCTTGGTATTAGAATAATATTCATATTAACGAATCCTTCTTCTAATATTCTCTTTACAAACTTTGATATAGTTAATGATAAAAGATTCATAAAAGGAGAAAGATATTTTTCTTGGAGAGACAAACAATGGCAAAAAATTGAAATGAAAAAAAAAACCAAGAAGAACCATCACTACACAAAACATTGGTGGTTATTGGAAAGCAAACACAGATAACAAAGAAATTATAGATAAAAACAACAATGTTATTGGCTATAAAAAGTCACTAAGATTCTTCCAATATGAAGATTTCATCAACAAAGATAGATACAATGCAAAGAGGGGCAATTGGATTATGCATGTGTATAGGTTACCAACTCATGAGGTTTGCCTTTGTTCTTTTTTTAATTAATTACCCTCACTCTTTTCTCTTGGAAACATAAATTTCTAGCCCTTTTTTCTATTTTATTTTTTTTGTAGTTTAAAAAATGGATTATGTGTAAGATAAGGCAAAAATCCAAGATCGAAAATCATGATGAGCTTTGAGGAGTATAGAATACTAGAATAGTTGTTTCTAGTTTAGATGTGATTTTTATTTGATTAGTTATTCTTTATGTTAGGAAAATGGAAATGACATTAATTTGTGGTAAATGATGATTGACCCAACGATCTTACCAACACTTATTTGTTGGTATAAGTGGATGGCGTCAAATATATATTCTGATGCCACTCATTTTACATTCATAATGTGTATATTTTTTAAAGAGATGTTAAAACGAACACTATATTTGCTTAGAGGTTATATTATGAGCTTTAACGTGTAATATCACAGCTGTAAAAGAACCTTTATAAGCAAACATGTCCATTAGTGTGAAATATTTGAGCATGTATGATAATTAGAATATGTCGCTTTGGATGCTGTTTAAAAATTAGTTTTGATGTAGAATAAATTGTTTGTCAGATTGACTTTTTCAAATTTTTGATTACAGATATTGGTTATGTCCTTATTGCTTTCTAGCAATTGTTAATTAAGTATGAATTTTTTTTCTTTTCTATATTTCACATAAATTTGTAGTTGCAGCCATGTTAATCTTATGTCCCTTAATTTGTCAAGTTGATTATACAATGGTTATTATTGCTCACTTTATTGAGAATTTGCATTCCAAAATATCTTAATAACATGAGGAGGACCTTATTATTGCTCATTTTGCTAAAGAAAAAAAAAGGCAAAGGCTGTCATTGTTGAAGCAATATTGTAGCAACTTTAAGTGTTCGAACTTACGAATAGAAGTTGTACTTGGAGTTGGATGGTGTCATCGTTGTCACTTTTAATATGAGAGAAAACTGATGCTAAGAAAGTTGAACCAGAAGCAATCTATGAAGTTTCCACTAGCTGGGTTTCTGATGACCATATTGGTATGAAAATATTTGTTGCAGAAGGTGTGGCGCCAAGGTTATATCGTATGGGTACTAAGAAATCTTTGTGGGAATAAATATAGCTATTGGAGAGAAAAACTTGAAGAAGAAGATGTGGTGTCAACACTTTAAGCTTTTGGCTCGCCTGATGCTAGTTTTTAGTGGTAACATTCCAATAATAATGGTTGCTCCTTCGAAAGAGTGTATGCGGGGGGAACCTAGCCATGCCCTGCATATATCTCTGATTTTATGCAAATGGAAGTGTAAATGTTCCATATTTTTTTTCTAATGTAGTATAACTAATTAAAAAATTGAGCTCAAGGAAATGATGAGACAAACCTTAATTTTTTCATGAAGGAATTGAATATATTCCATTGCCTCTAGGAGGACCGATGTTGTATCTGTCTGCAAAAATGAACAACTTAGATCATAATTAAATTCACTACCCATGCCCAAGCTCATACACAAATGCCATATTCTAATCAGGATCTTTGACAATATTTATGCTTGATGGACTATGGTGACTACTAGTTAGCATATAAATATTTTATTTGCAAGCTCATTTGATTATCACAGGTTTTTTTTATTAGGATTATTTACAATATGGTTAGGTCTGATTTAGTGTTTCTCTACAGGAATGGTTGTAGATTTCAACTTGATTATGATTAATGACTGCCTTTTTGGTGATTTCAGGTTCTAAGTGCTCTATAGCTCAGGTGGAAGTATCCATCCATCTTTGGTAATATTAAATTTTAGATTCTGTTGAACTATTTACTCGAGGGGTATTGACACCTCATAGAAACATAATAGAATAGAATATTTCATCAAAATGAAGGATGTTTTATCATAGCTTTTTAGCTGCAAACGGATTATATAAATCGTCAAACAATCTGAAGTGGTACTGCTAACACCATCATATGTTCATGTGCTGCAGGTTTTGGAGCAATACAGTCAAGCAGATGATTATGTCTCATGCCAATCTCAGCACCGTTAGAGTTGCTCACATCAATGACGTAGACCTCTGGGCGCCGATTAAGGCTTCTCTGAAATTTGAGAAAGCGATATCACAATTCCAGTATAATTCTCAAATGATAAATAATTTTATAAAAATATAAGGCTCCTAGGAAGGCATTTATTGATTTCCTTGTGCCAAATTTATGAAAAAATAGGTATAGGAGCTTTATCTTATCTATAATTATTTTTTATTTAGATCATTCTAACGTTATCTTGAATATATTTATTTGGAAACTCAACTGATAAACTTGAGAAAAATTCTCATTTCATTTGCTAAACTTGAGAAAAATTCTCGTTTCATTTGACTATATAAGAGTTACTTGAAGGACGCAGCTACAAATTTTATGCCAAGATTTATTTTTTGGTTCATTAGCTTTCTATTTTTCATCTTCTTTAAAGGTGTTTGAGCTTTTCATCTCTCATTCTCTTCAAAGATTCTTCAGCTTTCTGTTTGTTATCTTCTTCAAAATATTGATCATTGTTATTTGATATTACAAATAGAAACATGAGTAAATTGGATATAACAGATTTTGATTTCTTGGATGACTTGAGTAAATGACCATTGGATTTAATTTCCTTAGAACAACTCCATGAAGAACCCTAATGTTGGGTTTCCTACGTGTTTCAAAATTTTTTGGCAGCGGAAAACACATCAAGAACACGCAAGAATGATCCAAGATCAACATAGAATCGACTCAAAACATGCCATATACAATCGGTTGACATAAAGATTACTTAAAAACCGTAACTTCATGAAGAAAGATCATACCTTTGCTAGCTCCTTGGTTGGCCGATTGGTTTAGGGTAAAAACAAGTTTCTACCACCTTAGAATGCACTAAGGTGACCTTTATGACACCAAATAAGAACCCCACGTGTGATTCCTCTACAGAATTAACACACAGATTAGCGAAATATGTGTACTAGCACAGGTAGAAAACGTACCACCTTAGATTGTCAATTTC